>JALXJV020000020.1:4219348-4300919 GCA_024633595.2 Lepomis macrochirus | reverse complement strand
GAGGAAATGATGCTGTTAAAAAGAAAAACTATTACCCATCAAATAATAATTATATACATAATAATCAAATCTGTAGAAGAAGAACAAGGAAATTCGATGTTCTCACTCTATTAGTGTACACACACAGGTCTGAAATACACATCATGCACATGTAACAACACATGGAGAGATATCAGAGTGGGGGTGCTGCCACTCGGTGCCCTGAGCAGTTGGGGGGGTTCAGGGGCTTGATAGATGCCACCTTCAGCAGTGCCCAGGAGGTGAACTGGCACCTCTCCAGCTACCAGTCCACGCTCCACAACTCCGGTCCGAGCTGGACTCGAACCGGCGACCCTCTTGTTCCCAGCCTAATCCTTACAGACTGAGAGCCATGTCTGTTTTGATAATGAAGTGTCATATTTGATTATACTTTAAGTTTATATTCTGTCATCACAGACTTTATGGCTGTGGACTCACAGAGATTGACTGTGAAGTCGTGGCCTCAGCTCTGATGTCCAACCCCTCCCATCTGAGAGAGCTGGACCTGAATCCCAACATGTTAGACGATTCAGGAGTGAAGCTGCTGTCTGCTGGACTGGAGAGTCCACACTGTAGACTGGAGACTCTGAGGTCAGTTCATGTATTTTACTCTTATCCAGTGTTTATACCAAATTTAAATCCATTGCCAACGCCTCTTTTTTAGAGTTTGGAAGTTTGAACAGTTTGGCACCAAATTTAGTCTGAACTCAAACTGTATTTCTCTTTATATGCAAACTGTAGGATTTATCCTTTAATGTGCTGCAAAAATACATTAATATTTATAATTTTGTTACATGTGAGACACAGCTACATTCACCAGCCACTTTATTAGGTACACCTGTTCCATTGCTCGTTAACACAAATAGTTAATCATAGCGGGGGGAGTGGATAAGATGCATGCCTTTGGTGTGAGAGAGCCTGGTTCAACTCCCCACTGTGACACGTCTGCCATTGTGTCCCTGAGCAAGACACTTAACTCCTAGTTACTCCAGAGGCGTGTGACCTCTGACATAAATAGCAATGGAAGTCGCTTTGGATAAAAGTGTCAGCTACATGAATAAATGTAAATGTAATGTAATCAGCTAATGACATGACTGCAACTCAGTGCGTTTAGGCATGTAGACGTGGTCAAGACAGCTTGCTGAAGTTCAAACTGAGCCTCAGAATGGGGAAGAAATGCAGTTTAAGTGACTTTGAACGTGGCATGTTTGTTGCTGCCAGAAAGACTGAATGGTCTGAAAAACAGAAAATATCCAGTGAGCGGCAACTGTGTGGGGCGAAAATGCTTTGTTGATGTCAGAGGAGAAGGGCAGAGATGACAGAAAGGAAACAGCAACTCAAATAACGACTCGTTACAACCAAGAACCGCCTAGGTTGTCTAACGTTAGGTGGTATTTTTATGTGCTTACTATAAGTAATGTATAATATCGCCACAATCTCGGTAAAACGTCTGACTCTGAACCCCTTCGATTTTAAGTGAAGACGTTAAAGCAGTGTTTCTCAACGGGGGCGGTACCGCCCCCCAGGGGGCGTTCCAAGGACGATGGGGGGCGCTGAAAGCAATATTTAAAAAAGGGGGGTGGTGAGCTGGTTTTGGGGGGCGTTTGTTGGATGGAAATTCTAAGGTGGGTTTACACTTAAGATTCACAACAATATGAGTTTAAACTTTGAATTACTTGCAAAAAATTGTGGTCTGCAACATTAAAACCTGCAACTTGTGGTGCAGCTTCATGCTGCCTTCAGGGGAACGGGAAGTCAGTGTATCATCTCTAAAATTTTACCCACATTGCGTTTACTGTGTAAACTCTAGAAAACTGACGCTTTCTTTCTAGCTGCAAAAGTGTTTATTTGTTTGACGAATACACCGCAAACGCCTTGTTATCGCAGTGGTTACACATTTACAAGAGGGATATTCCGCTGTCGGACTCACCCTGAAAGCATCTTCGCTGCGACACCAGCGAATAACGTCGACCCTCCTTGCGCTGTGAGTTGCAGACAGTTTGTACCAAAGCGGACATATAGGTAGTTTAATTCGGCTATAAAAATGTAACGTTAAAAACTGAAGCCCTGTCTCGCTCTGTTGGGGACTGTTAGCAGCACTTTATCAGAGGTGCTGAAGTTAAGCTGTGTGGAATTATTCGTGCGCTTTCTGTGTGATCACAGGTGTGTCGGTTAGTTTCGTTTTTAATTCAGTTTTGTCTGTCAGACGGCGAGGGGATAACTTACAGCGAATCAGTAACATAATGCAGTGAAATATTATGAATTCTCTTTAAATAAGCTAATGACGTGAGTCTCCTATAACGTCTTTTTTTCTTTACATGTCAGAGAACACAGATCTGTAGGAGAGATTCTGAATGTGCAGAAAGTCCTGAACATGAGCAGATAAGTTACAGTATTTCCCATATGTTCATTTATTTGTGGCGGCCCGCAACAATATCAACGCTGACCGCAACATTTTTTACCAGGCCTATTTAAAATGGTATTTGACTGCAGAGCTGCAGGCAGCACGAATTCGCGGAGCTCATCCTCTCGCTCGTCCCTCTCTCTCTCTCTCTCTCTCTCCCTCGTGAACGCAGGTGCACAACGCAGCCAATGTCGGAGACCCAGCTATTAGAAGTTATTAGTAAGCATGTAAGGAGCCTGGCTAATGAAGAGAGCTGAGTTAATGTTAAAATACAGCTGGGTTTTCGAGGTTAGCTGTACAGCTGCAGCACAGTTACACTGTCATTCAGTAGGAAACACTGACAGGAGCTGAAGTCGGTCAGTTACTGAATTAAAACAAATTAATTTATCACTGAGATGAAAAGGGACCATAAACACATTTAAATAAGTTACTTCCCCACAAAAGAGGAGGTAAGACTGAATCATGTGTGTTGACTCAGCAGGGATGATATTAAATAAGTTGATCTACAGGAGAAAAATATTTAAAAGCAAGAAAAATGCCTGAGAGCCTCACTACATTGTATTCTATTATAATTATATATTTTGAATTGTCACCTGAATTTTTTGACATTTCCACCCTAAACTGGTGCAGAAATTAGGGGAGAAATCTTCACCAGAATGCAGGAAATTAAGTGTTTAATGCTCAAAATCTTCTGGGGGAGGACCCCCATACCCATACAAGAAAACAGTATTTTGCTTCATACACAGCTTCTGGGAGGAACATTCACTTATTAGTTAAATATAATAACTTTTCACCACCATGTTTTTTATAGTAATTATAAGTTTATAGTAATAGTTACAATAAAAAAATCGAAATATATTCAGGGCAAGTAGTCAACATCTTTTTTGGTGGGGGGTTAGGGGATCTAGATAGTGGTTAGGGGGGCGCTGGCCCAAAAAAGGTTGAGAACCACTGCGTTAAAGGCTTTTTTTTTTTTGTGGTTTTAACTTGCCCAGCTGATTTGCTTAACGTTAACGTTAGCACATCAGGAACATTAAGTAACATTAGCTGGCCAGTTAACGTTAATCATTCAACTCACGTTAACTTATTCCACAATCTTATTCTTTAAACGGCCTATTGCCCTTTTATGCCTCTTGTTCTTTTTTACATTTGCTCAGGTGGCTTTTGGAGTGAGTTGAAATCCAATACTTACATTTATAGGTAAAATTCAGGGGGGCTCACCTCCACAGCCTCAGCCGACGCCATTATTTAGGCAGGGACAATCAACCGGCCCGCACTGAATCTTGGGATACATGGGGCTGCAAAGGATCAAGCCGTTGGATCCTCCAAACGGAGGAAAAGAAGGCTGCATTTCTGGGCCGCATTTGAAGGAGCCTTTCGAAATGGGACAGCTTAGTCGCACAGACTGAGACATATTCAGTCTTCAAAGGATGCAGCCTCTGAATTGACCCTTTGCTAAGCCACGCCCCGAATACACACAGGACTCACTCTAACTGAAGTCTGACACATTCATGGCTGCGCTTCATTCACTCTAACGCAGTAGGACTGGTTTTCCAGCTTTCTTCTGCTGTATTTTTCCAAGATCTGGTCAAAATCTGTTCCTGGGTCATAAGTTACAGCAGCTACCCAGAGAGGCTGAGAGGAGAAGTACGATTTATTCTCTTTCCAAAACCTAAAATACATCCCCAAAACTGTAGGCTGTGGATTGTTCCTAATGTGATGTTAGTTAGCTCACGCTAGCTAACTTCCTGCTGAATGTGATGTAATAAAGCCCTACTGGTCTGTTTTTTAACAACTGTAATAATGAATAGATGCCTACACAAAAGCACAAAAGTGTGCATATGTCTGTTTGTTTCCACCAAATTGGTGCCGAAAATGTGTCTAGAATCAGAGGCAGAGCCAGTCGTTGTAAACATTCGGGACTTAGCCTAAAAATCTAAACACTATCTGGGAAAAAAATGAATCATGCTTTGGAAAATTATCGTCCTGTAGAGATAAAATCTATTTTTTATTTAATAGTTCTCCAGCTGTAGTTAATCCAAAACACAACAAATGTTGAGGATCACTCATTTTCACTCCTGGCAACTATAAAGAGACAAACTGTAACTTATCTGTTTTCACTGTTTTCAACATCTCTCCGTTACATTAAAAGGACTAGTTTACATCCCTAATTTACTTAATGAATTTCAGCTCCTTCATAGTCACCACCGTTGTTATCTCACCACATAAACTTATCATATCATCATAAAGATGCAATTATTTGAAATGCATATCTTATTATCTTACATTTCCTTCTGGCGTCTGTGCTCCCTTTACTCATCTTCTATTCACTCCTTTCTTCTAAACACATTTTCATCTCTTGTCCCTCTTCCATTTCACCTGCTTTCACATTTAATTTCTTCTGGAGTCCCTCAATCACCAATTTAAAGTTGATCCAGCTGCTGTGACGCCTGTCCTTCCTTTTCCTTTGCTGCCTCATCTGTGGAACAAATTAGTCAAATCAGCTGACATTAGCTAGCGAGTGGTGATGAGTGGATGAAGCATTATGAAGCTTTGGGGCTTCAAGCTAAGCAAACACAGTTGCATCTGGTGACTTGTAAAACTTAGAGCAGCACTTTTAGACTGAGGCTGAAATACCACCATAACTCATTGATACTAATAATTTTAGTAATTTTAATAATTTTAATAATTTTAATTTTATTATGTGTGCAATAAAAGTCAAAAAGTGTTCGGTATTGTGAGATTCAGACATTAAATTAGCCTATTATTGCTTTTGTTACGTTAATACAGGAGCATCTCAAATCTGAAAACAAATTAGAATATGGTGGAAAAGTTAATTGTGAGCAGAAGAACCAGACTGAGAGATTAAGATAAGGAAACTTTTGCAGGTGTTTTGAGTTAATTAGCTATCAGAGCTCTTCTCAGGTCGACATCTCTGTATAATAAATAATTTATTCTGAAATCCTAATAAACTTTGGGATACTAGAGTTTTTATTCTATGAGCTGTTAATCATCTTGAAATATTTGAAAGATTATTATTGAATTAAATTCTGGAAGAAAATGAACTTTTCCACGATATTAAATTATTTTACAGCAGATGCACCTAAAGGCTACTTGGTATATTTGTCATCAGGAGGAAATGTCCTTTTTTTCATACTCTGTCATGTCTTTCTAATCTTTATCGCCATATTTCTCAATTATTCTCTCTTCTCGTCCCACTAATGTGCTGAGATGATCATTTGATACAAGCTGTGAGCTTCACAGGAGGGAAACGAGCCTCTGAATCAGCCGAACATCTCTAATAGTGAGATAATTTCACCTAATAACATCTATCTAGCCAGAAATACAACTCACAAACGGAGTGACAAACCTGAAACACGCCGTGGTTCACTCTCTGACGCTGCTTCTCTCTGTGAACGGCCGGTCAGGTTTACCTCTCCGTGTAAAAAACATCAGCTGGTAGCACACTCGCTCACTGTGAAGGGGCGCCAGTGAAACAACCCAGACAACAGCCTACTGTCATAACAACAGAGAAGAAGAATTATATTTTTCTTCTTCTTTAGTGTTTAGTAGCGGCCGATTATACTACGCCATCCATCGCCACACTGAATTCATTTCCCCATGGAGGCATAACAGTCTGAGAATAAACAAGAAATTGCATTAACCGCATCCTTTGCACTCTGCACTATTGGTCAATCTGTCTATAATGTTCTGTTTAGTGTGTATATTTAGTGTTCTCTATTCTGCAGCCTGTTTGATTTTATTAGTTTTATTATAGTATTATTGTATACAGTACGTAAGCACATTGTCAGCAATGTACAATCCAGCGTCAAATTCCTCATATGTGTACACAATGCAAATAAAGCTGATTCTGAAAACACTGAAATATATCAATTACATTTTTACAAACACCCTAAATTTTTATTCTGTCAGAGTTTGAATGTCTGCGCCTTGGTCAATGGTCATGACATGTAAAAACAATTCACCATTCCCGTTTCTAAAAACCTCCACACCATGGTCTTTCAGTACAGAGGTTCAGTAGCTTTTTGATTGAGTAGGTATATTTAGAACCATTGTAAAAATATTACCTATTTAAGTTACTATCGCTGAATGAAATAACACAATGGAGATGAACTCTATGGCCCTGTGATGGAAAAAAAACCATTTATGGTCCATCTTATTAAAATGGATGATTATTTTTCTCGACCAGAGATTCTTTTCCATTAGACTGGGGCTTCATACAGGTACAAAAAACAGAACATCACCCTTTTTATTACCCCTTTAATGTAAAATTGAATCCCTGCCAAGATCATTCTAGCTGAGATGCCTCTGTGTGTGTGAGAGAGAATGAGAGCAAGCACAAGCGGCCTAAACTTGCCCTTTTTCTCAGGACAGACATAACTTGTTATTTTGGGGAAATATAATATATAAAAACAGCACATTTTTTAACAAATAACCTACAAATGTTACAAAAACTGCATACAAGACGTTTTTCACCAGTGCTCATGAGTAAAATAACGTGTGTTCAATGCCAACATGATGCTATATCTTTATCTGATGCTAGCCGCCGGTTGGGCCACTAGTAAAAGTTGCTTCATGGGGCATTTCCTGTCTGCAAGAAAGGCCCACCCACCTGGATCCGTGATTGGATGGTGAACTTAGATTTCCAGCATTCCCATTGGCTATTCAGAAGAACATATCAAATGTGGGACAAAAGTACTTTTAACTGTAAATGTGTTTTGTACCAGTAGAATCGATCCATACCTGTAAACTTTGGGTTTTTCTGATATTCTTGTACACATTCAAACATTTTCCACACTGGTACAAAGCATTTCCACGAGTACAAAACTGTTTCACACAGCTACAAAACATATGGGACTATATTTATTCCACACTTAGGTGGACAGTAGATTGGAGTGATCAAAACCACAGAAGACACTAGTACAGTGCAATAAAAATACATTATTTGTGATTCAAAATAATGGTTGTTGATAAAAGAATTAGTGACCCCAACAGACGCGTGATTTTACTGCTATGATGGGAGCTCAGACCTCCTCATGGGAGCTGAGCTCCCACGTAACCCGAACCCTGTTACATTTTCACTCAAACATATGGAGGCCAGTTGATGACTTAATAACACTTTCCCCTGGGGGATAAATAAAATTAATATTTGAAATATTACAGGCGTATAATCGTTAATGTAATTAAAAATTAACTTATGTAACTTGTAGTAAGTTACTTACTAGTTACTTGTACTGTAGTTAGATTATTTAATGCATAATAACCGTAATAACCGTAATTGCCTCGTAATTCCAACCTCTTTATGTAGCTATATGATGCTTATACTGGCTGAATAACCTACCCTGTGGAAAACTGCTACCACATTCCCTGTACCCAAGAAACCCCGGCTACAGAACTCAGCAACTTCTGCCCCGTTCCCCTCACATCCATATTAATGAAATGTCTGTAGAAGCTGTTGCTTCATCCTGCCAGTTGTCCCCACAACTTTGGGAAAAGCCCGATTCTCTCAGCTGTAGCCACCTTAAATAAAAGGTCTTGATGAACTGCCCTGAGAGTCTTCTGTTGTCTGTCATTGTTTGTCATTACTTTGTGCTGTTGTCTGAATTTCCCCGTGGGAACAATAAAGTCTAAACACTGAATAGTTTCAAGCAGGAACATTGTCTGCTAACTGTACATAATTTATTCTTTATTCAGATTGAGGGACTGCAGGTTGTCAGAGATCAGCTGTGCTGAACGAAATCAACAACCCTCTTACCTTACTGTACAAAACTTACCTGTCAAACTAAATACACAGGGGCAGCCACCCATAAACTAGTGTTTCAGTAAACAGACAAAAACGAGGTGTGGTGCAGGAATAAAGCATGTGTGAAACTGCAGTGATTAACCTAAACCTAGAGCCCAGCTCCCACAGAATCACTAAACTAATTCCTCAAACGAGTTAACCTACTAAACACACACAACCAAAGCTAACTTTAAGGCTAACTATAGCAAATACATTTAAAAAAAACAGAGAGACACACAGGCGGGCTGTTCAGGTTAAACCACAGCCGCCCATGGCATTTCCAGGAGACGACTCTTATCAGCTTTTGCAATCTGTCAGACAAGCAGAAGATTGTCTGCTGAACCCCGGGACATAGAGGAGGGGCGGATAATCGAAAACGGGGGAGGACACAGATTCAGAGCAGGTGGGTGGAGCCCAGGGAGGGAAGCCCCCCAGTATGAACAAGAAAGGAAACTGTCCCACGACACATTAAACTGTCACCAGCCGACCTTAACAATACACATATTCCATCTCTCTCACAAAGACACTCTACAACTCTCATCCAGCAGCAGAAGGATCATGTCCGACAGTGGTGATGAGCAGAGGCTAAATCTGTGCTTTGAAATGAGCATCACAAGTGCTGGGACAGGAGTTAAAGAGCTCTGTATTCACTTTAATTATTATACTATTAATAAATAGTAAATATATAAATATAAATATTGGCCATTGTGTAATTCTATAGCAAACATCTGTCTTAGTATTTTTCATAAAATGTCACATGTTTTTAAATGAATTAGAAGAAACAGTAGAGACACAATGACAAAGTCCCTCTACTCATTTTAGGGAAAAGCTCATTGATTAGGACATAGTAATGTTGAGCTCCACATTTAAAACCTGAACACATCTGATTGGATTAGAAATGGATTTTTATCTCCATCATTTATTCTTTATTCAGATTTTGGAACTGCAGGTTGTCAGAGAGCAGCTGTGTTTCTCTGGCCTCAGCTCTGAAGTTCAACCCCTCCCATCTGAGGAAGCTGGACCTGAGTGACAACAAGCTGCAGGATTCAGGAGTGAAGCTGCTGTCTGATGTTCTGAAGAGTCCAGACTGTCAACTGGAGACTCTGAGGTAAGATCACTGGCTCTCTGTTACTATTGTAGATCTGATAAGTTTAATTTGTTGTCCAACACCGAGAGCGTGGCTCCCAGCAGGTAGACTGGGGATGGTTGTAACATTTTTGACATCCTAATGCAGCTGTTTGAAGGATCGTGTCTGACAGTGGTGATGAGCAGAGGCTAAATCTGTGCTTTGAAATGAGCATCACAAGTGCTGGGACAGGAGTTAAAGAGCTCTGTAAGGTTTTGTATTCACTTTAATTATTATACTATTAATAAATATTTATTTCATATTGGCCATTGTGTAATTCTATAGCAAACATCTGTCTTAATATTTTTCATAAAGTGTCACATGGTTAATATGAATTAGAAGAAACAGTAGAGACACAATGACAAAGTCCCTCTACTCATTTTAGGGAAAAGCTCATTGATTAGAACATAGTAATGTTGAGCTCCACATTTAAAACCTGAACACATCTGATTGGATTAGAAACGGATTTTTATCTCCATCATTTATTCTTTATTCAGATTGAGTTGCTGCCATTTGTCAGAGATCAGCTGTGCTTCTCTGGTCTCAGCTCTAAAGTCCAACCCCTCCCATCTGAGAGAGCTGGACCTGAGCTACAACAAGCTGAAGGATTCAGACGTGAAGCTGCTGTCTGATGTTCTGAAGAGTCCAGACTGTCAACTGGAGAGACTGATGTAAGATCACTGACTCTCTGTTACTATTGTAGATCAGATATGTTTAATTAGTTGTCCAACACCGAGAGCGTGGCTCCCAGCAGGTAGACTGGGGATGGTTTTTTGACATCTAATGCAGCTGTTTGAAGGATCGTGTCTGACAGTGGTGATGAGGAGAGGCTAAATTTGTGCTTTGAAATGAGCATTACAAGTGATGGGACAAGAGTTAAAGAGCTCTGTATTCACTTTAATTATTATATTTTTTATAAATATTTATTTCATATTGGCCATTGTGTAATTCTATAGCAAACATCTGTCTTAATATTTTTCATAAAGTGTCACATGGTTAATATGAATTAGAAGAAACAGTAGAGACACAATGACAAAGTCCCTCTACTCATTTTAGGGAAAAGCTCATTGATTAGGACATAGTAATGTTGAGCTCCACATTTAAAACCTGAACACATCTGATTGGATTAGAAATGGATTTTTATCTCCATCATTTATTCTTTATTCAGATTGTGGCGCTGCAGTTTGTCAGAGATCAGCTCTCTGGCCTCAGCTCTGAAGTCCAACCCCTCCCATCTGAGAGAGCTGGAGCTGAGTAACAACAAGCTGCAGGATTCAGGAGTGAAGCTGCTGTCAGGTTTTCTGGAGAGTCCACACTGCAGACTGGAGGCTCTGGGGTCAGTTCACTGACTCGCTGTTACTGTTGTAGATCTGATATGTTTAATGAACAATTTAAGCTAATTTCTGTTCATACATAATTTCCATCAATAAAGTTGTAAATGTCCTTTTGTTCATATTTTGATATTTATTGTACTAAATTTAGTCAGCAGTCACAAAGACTTTGTTTTTTAAAGAAACTGTAGAAAATGTCCGCAGTTTGTCGTTAAAGTAAATTAATGTTTCTAATTTTTTGTAAAGGGTCACATCTGTATACAGACGATCCTCTGAACTAATATTTGTGTTAAACTAATCAAGTTTACTTAATGAAGTAGAAATATTTATTTGTTTCTCTTGGTTTCAATGTATTTATACAAATAATGTCTGATCGCTGATATTGATCCTTCAGAACACACACACACACACGCATGTTACTGGTCTGTGTTGACATGAATAGGTGTATGAATGTTGTGCTGACATTTGGATGATGTCTGTAGAAGGCTGACATTATGATGATCCACAATAACACAATGACAAAGTCCCTCTACTCATTTTAGGGAAAAGCTCATTGATTAGGACATAGTAATGTTGAGCTCCACATTTAAAACCTGAACACATCTGATTGGATTAAAAATGGATTTTTATCGCCATTATTTATTCTTTATTCAGATTTTGGAGCTGCAGTTTGTCAGAGATCAGCTGTACTTCTCTGGCCTCAGCTCTGAAGTCCAACCCCTCCCATCTGAGAGAGCTGGACCTGAGCTACAACAAGCTGCAGGATTCAGGAGTGAAGCTGCTGTCTGATGTTCTGAAGAGTCCAGACTGCAGACTGAAGACTCTGAGGTCAGACACCATTTTTTCCTTCTGTGCTGAGATTAATATGATGTGAAAGTTGTGGTGACACTGAAGTGCAGACATAAGGCTGAAATAATACTGATCGACACTGAGGATCTTAATGCTAAAATCTATTTTCTTCTGTGTTTTTTTTTCTGTGGGTTCTGTTCGGGTGCTCCCTCTTCCTCCCACCATCCAATCACATGCAGGCTAGGTTGAATGGTGATTCTAAATTAATAATTTCCAATAAAGATTTGAGTTTGAGTGATTGTTTGTATATGTGTGGCCCTGCGATGGAATACTGACCTGTCCATGGTAGTACACAGGATAAGTGTTTGACGATAAATGAGTGATGAGGTCCTCTGGGGCAACAGTCCTCCTTTTCAGCTGCCCTGTTGCGAGATACCAGCAACCCTGGATAAAGGAACATTCATGGCAGTCAGGAAAAAGTGCAACTAGATTTAGGATCCCAAATACTCTGGCTAACTGCTCAGCTACAATAGGGCTTGGATTCTTAACAAAAACACAAAAACTAAATACAAGAAGATCAAATTAAAGACACCAACTAATAAAAACTTCAGGAAACATGCAAAAGTAATAAAGCCTAAATCTTCATTACACAAAACAAGCCTACTATGAAGCGGACGCATAGCCTTGTAGAACTAGAGACTTTTTAACCATAACATGGAACAGCAAGAAGGTGGAGGAGGGCCCCTCTATACACCAGTGGAAAAGTGAGAATACTGTCCAATTAAAAAGAGCATCAGAAACAAAGGAGCAGTCTCTAATTCTTAGAACAAAGCATGACACGGGGAGAAGAGCAGAGCAGAGTTACTTATCTGAAAGGAGGTGGGACGTGTCCCTGTTCCTCCTTGTGTTCCACAAAGCTGGCCCCTCCTTCTTGGATCCAAGTCAAGGAAGCAGGGCCCCTAGGACTGACGACATCCCAGCAAGTGTGCTAAAGACCTGCACCCTGGAACTCTCGTCACTTTCCCACCCACTCTTCTGTGAATCCTAACAGACTTCCACAGTAGCTACCCTGTGGAAAACTGCTACCATAATCCCTGTGCCCTCACTCTGACTTCAGCTGATGTGGTGAATGAAAATTGTCAAAGGAGCTTTGATTCTATGATTCACCATGGCAACAGGTCGGTAAAAGATGGGGCCTCCATTTTAATCCTGTGGCTGTAAGGCAAGACGTTTCTTTGCACAGCGATTTTCAACAACAATGCAATTAAAAGTGCACAGGGAAATATAAAACAAGAATGAAATAAATTTAAATAGTTAAAAAATCAAAATGAGATAAAACAGCAGTTACAGTGCAGTGTAAGACATTAATCAAACTTCTTAAATTAGTTTCAATAAAAGGCGGCAGCAGCAGAAAGTCTTCAGCCTGGATTTAAACGAACTGAGAGTTTCTGCAGACCTGATCCCAGATCCCATTTAGGCCCACTGTTACTAATCTGTGTTGACATGAATAGGTGTATGAATGTTGTGCTGACATTTGGATGATGTCTGTAGAAGGCTGACATTATGATGACCCACAATAACACAATGAGAAAGTCCCTCTACTCATTTTAGGGAAAAGCTCATTGATTAGGACATAGTAATGTTGAGCTCCACATTTAAAACCTGAACACATCTGATTGGATTAGAAATGGATTTTTATCTCCATCATTTATTCTTTATTCAGATTGAAGAGCTGCAGTTTGTCAGAGATCAGCTGTGCTTCTCTGGCCTCAGCTCTGAAGTCCAACCCCTCCCATCTGAGAGAGCTGGTGCTGAGTGAAAACGACCTGCAGGATTCAGTAGTGAAGCTGCTGTCTGATGTTCTGAAGAGTCCAGATTGTCAACTGGAGACTCTGAGGTAAGATCACTGACTCTCTGTTACTATTGTAGATCTGATAAGTTTAATTTGTTGTCCAACACCGAGAGCGTGGCTCCCAGCAGGTAGACTGGGGATAGTTGTAACATTTTTGACATCCTAATGCAGCTGTTTGAAGGATCGTGTCTGACAGTAGTGATGAGCAGAGGCTAAATCTGTGCTTTGAAATGAGCATCACAAGTGATGGGACAGGAGTTAAAGAGTTCTGTAAGGTTTTGTATTCACTTTAATTATTATACTATTAATAAATATTTATTTCATATTGGCCATTGTGTAATTCTATATCAAACATCTGTCTTAATATTTTTCATAAAGTGTCACATGGTTAATATGAATTAGAAGAAACAGTAGAGACACAATGAGAAAGTCCCTCTACTCATTTTAGGGAAAAGCTCATTGATTAGGACATAGTAATGTTGAGCTCCACATTTAAAACCTGAACACATCTGATTGGATTAGAAATGGATTTTTATCTCCATCATTTATTCTTTATTCAGATTGTGTCGCTGCAGTTTGTCAGAGATCAGCTGTGCTTCTCTGGCCTCAGCTCTGAAGTCCAACCCCTCCCATCTGAGGAAGCTGGAGCTGTGTGAAAACGACCTGCAGGATTCAGGAGTGAAGCCGCTGTGTGATGTTCTGAAGAGTCCAGACTGTCAACTGGAGACTCTGAGGTAAGATCACTGACTCTCTGTTACTATTGTAGATTTGATATGTTAAATTAGTTGTCCAACACCGAGAGCGTGGCTCCCAGCAGGTAGACTGGGGATGGTTGTAACATTTTTGACATCCTAATGTAGCTATTTGAAGGATCGTGTCTGACATTGGTGATGAGCAGAGGCTAAATCTGTGCTTTGAAATGAGCATCACAAGTGCTGGGACAGGAGTTAAAGAGTTCTGTAAGGTTTTGTATTCACTTTAATTATTATACTATTAATAAATATTTATTTCATATTGGCCATTGTGTAATTCTATAGCAAACATCTGTCTTAATATTTTTCATAAAGTGTCACATGGTTAATATGAATTAGAAGAAACAGTAGAGACACAATGAGAAAGTCCCTCTACTCATTTTAGGGAAAAGCTCATTGATTAGGACATAGTAATGTTGAGCTCCACATTTAAAACCTGAACACATCTGATTGGATTAGAAATGGATTTTTATCTCCATCATTTATTCTTTATTCAGATTGAGGGACTGCAGGTTGTCAGAGATCAGCTGTGCTTCTCTGGCCTCAGCTCTGAAGTCCAACCCCTCCCATCTGAGAGAGCTGGACCTATGCTACAACAAGCTGAAGGATTCAGACGTGAAGCTGCTGTCTGATCTGAAAGAGAGTCCACACTGCAGACTGAAGACTCTGAGGTCAGTAGAGGGTTGGAGTCAGTCCATGCTGGTTTCAGCAGTATTGTACTAAACACAGTTAGTATCAAAGCAGAGATCCAGTATTTCCTGTAAACCTCCAACCTTCTCAGAGGCTGCTTTCCTCAGTGAAGCTGTGAGAGGAGAATGGTGACAGGCTTCAGGATTGGACAGAAAGACAGAGAGAGAGAGAGAGAGAGAACAGGCAGTGATCATGTGTTTGAGCTGATGTGAAGACGACTGTTGTTGTTTTCATGTCTCCAGGAAATAAAGCTGGATTCCAGCTGACAGCATCACAAGATGTATAGAGACAGTGGTCCTCATTCATCAAACTGTCGGACCATCAAATCTGATCTCAAAGTGTTTGTTCTCTCATTTCAACACTAAACTACTGATCAGTTCATCTTTGTCACAGCTCTGAGATCAGTCTGACTGAAGCCTGCAAATCACTGGCTCTTGTTTCAGAGAACCATCATTACATTTAGTAACCATGTGGTCTTTCTACAGACCAGAACCTCTGCTGAATTCCAGTAAGCACACCTGATGTTTAGCTGCTCAGTCTTTGTATGAACATGTAGGACCTTTAACATCATATATATATCTGTCCATGTGTCTTTAGTTTGGTCCAGATGTTTTTAGAACAGACTCCATATTTACAGATTTGTCCTGTAATATTTCCAAAGTAGCTGAAATCTTCAAATGTGACTGAGCGGCTGGTTTTTAACAGCTTTGATTGCTGATTAGCTTAAAAGGACTAGTTTGCATCCCTAGTTTACTTCATTAACCTCAGCTCCATGGTTCCTCTTTTCTTTAACATTCAGCTGTCAGACTCTGAACACTGAAATATAATATCAGGATGCTCAGTATGTGCACAGGACAGAGCTGTTCACCAGTTTAGGCTCAGCTGATGTGTTCAGCCCTTGACTAGTAGGTTAGTTACAGCTGATAATTAATATTACTTTATTACTAATTTAGCTAACGTTACATAAATAAATACATTTTTTAGCACCTTTCACGGGACCCAAGGACGCTTTACACATAGTTACAGTGACAGAACAAAAAACAGTCATTTAGGACTGAATGTTTCTGTGGGGATGAGCTCATTTCACTCACTCAAATGAGTGAGTGAAATGAGCGACGGTAGATCTGCTGTTGGATCACAAGTTAACCTGAACATGTACCGAGGCCACAGCTGACTGCACGCTGTGTTTGGGCGCAGAGTAACTCAGCCTGAACATCCAGACTGTTTCACTTGCGTATGACAAACTGTTAATCTCACATCAACTCGACATGAGATAAATAACGATACATGATACAAATGTGGACTGGCACGCCGGTGTTGGTGACGACGTCAAAGATAGCGGAATATAAAGGTGATGATGGTACGAAGCTGTGTCACAGGTTAATCTGGACGCTCTGCCGCAGCTAACAGCGTCTCCACTCTGCGCTCCATCTGAGCGTCAAACAGCTCAACCTGTTTCCTTATGGAAGGAAGAACACATGGAAACCGACCGTGGTACAAATCAGACAGACAACATGAACATTTGGACGTTTTTTTGAGGTTTTACAGTGTTTTGAACAGCGACACAGTCTCCTCCATGATCACAGTCCTCTCTTTGAACTAATCTGCAGGTGGCAGAGGTCCCTGTGGATCATCGTGCAGCTAACGATGTAGCCTGCAAACTGCACTCAGAGGCAGATATCTGCATAACGATACATTACGTGGATAAACAAAGTTATCGGAATGTATTTCCTGGTTTGCAGTCAATGGATCCTGAAGCCTGCGACACATCTGGGACTGTCACCAGTTAAAGGAACACTCCGACTTTTTGGGACTTTAGCCTATTCACCTTATCCCCCAGAGTTAGATAAGTCCATACATACCTCTTTCATCTCTGTGCGTGCTATAAGTCTGTTTGCACAAAGACTGGATGTACATGGTTGCAGTTAGCCTACTAATCCAAATAAGTGAAAAAATAACGCAAACATTTTCCTATTTCCAGGTTGTGATTTGTATAGTCATAGAGTGTACAAAAACAAAGTCATATGAGATACAGACATATTTTAATCGTGATAAATACTGGGAACTATATTCTCTGAAGGCTAAGCACTGCTACTTGAAGGAGTGATACCGCAGCACCTGAGACGCGCCGTGGTGAGGAGGAGCGGAAAGTTCGTTCAGAGTTTGGGTTAGCTACAGAGTCAGCAAATTATAAATAGTAAAAGCGTGTTTTACAATCATGGGTTTTCGCTGCAGTGTAAAAAGCTGCGACAATAAACAGGGGAGACCAGGTAATACCATGATGTTTCACAGAAAACTAGAAACGCTGGCTGGATGAAGAAATGGCTAATTGCTCTGAATATTGATCCAAACACACCTAAGGAGAGTATCAAGGGACATTATGTTTGCTCTGTACATTTCAATGACGACCACTATATTGAAAAAATGGAATTTGCCACAAGAACCATGAAACGTGTGCTGAAGGACACGGCCATCCCATCGAAATCACTTACAGGACAAAGTGCTGCGGTAAGTGTTCCGTTATCTTTTAGATGTTTAGCCTAACGTTACTGTAACAGTGCCATTAGCTAACTTAGATCTAATGTAATGCTCGTCACACTACTATATGATTAGGGTGGAAACTTTTATTGATGGCAATACCCGGTCCCGACGGCATCTTGTCTATCAGCCTCAAAACTTTGTAACTCCTCGTCTGTGTATTCTGGCTCAAACCGATATGGTTCAGGATCTTGGTTTGATACAAAGTAAAAATCATCTGACATTTCCTCAAAATCAGCCACGATCGCCATTCACGTCCGCTACTAGCTAGTTAGTCAGGTTTGTTTTGTTGACAGAAGAAACAACGACGCGTCTCAGGTGCTGCGGTATCACTCCGCCCAAGTAGCAGTGCTTCGCCTTCAGAGAATATAGTTCCCAATATTTATACGATTAAAATATGTCTGTATCTCATATGACTTTGTTTTTTGTACACTCTATGACTATACAAATCACAACCTGGAAATAGGAAAATGTTTGCGTTATTTTTTCACTTATTTGGATTAGTAGGCTAACTGCAACCATGTACATCCAGTCTTTGTGCTAAGCTAGGCTCGCGGTGGGTGCGTCAAACAGACTTATAGCACGCACAGAGATGAAAAAGGTATGTATTGACTTATCTAACTCTGGGGGATAAGGTGAATAGGCTAAAGTCCCAAAAAGTCGAAGTGTTCCTTTAATCAGTCATGATGCGTTCAGGGACTCTCAGCACTTTATTTCCACTGTGGACTTGAGTGAAACCTGCAGAGTAAACAGAGCTGATGGCCAAAGTCTCTGCAGGTCTCAGTGTGTTCACTCCAATACGTTAACATGAGAGCTGAAAGGAAGCTGGCTACGCTACACAGCCGCTCCACTTCTGGTCTGAACAGGACTGAAGTCCCTGCTGGTCTTTATACTGGATGTGCTGCATCACTGACTGACAGCTGAGGAAGGGAGTCTCTGTAAACTCTGATTTATGACTTCTGCTCTCTGTCTTCTTCTCTCATCAGCTGGTGGAGGTGATCTCTGTCAGAGTGTGAGGGATCAGAAAGGTGGTGGTGTTGAGAGAGGATCAGCTGTGTCCTGATGATCCAGAGAGACTGAAGCAGTGGATCTGGACTGCTCTGCTGCTGCTCTGACCTTCTACAGTCTCTGCAGACACCAAGAGACTCCTCGTCCACCTGGATCTGGACTTTTATTCAGATGTTCTGAACCCTGAGTGCCTCTGCAGATTAACACTTCTTCTGTTCTGCTTTCTGTTGCAGCTCCATCTTGTGGATTGATGGAGAATCACAGTTAATTTTCACATTATATTCCTGATTAATTTTGGAGGTTGATGTGAAAAAGCAGCATCCAGCCTGCGCGCATAAAGTTCCCTCTCTGAAGTTCTGCTTCTTACCACCAACACCACACTTTTCTCTCAGTTTAACAGATAATAGTTTGTAACACATAAACAAGAAGATAAAACCTGTAGAAAGTTTGGATTTAATGGAAGCTACAAACTGGGACACCATTCTGACTCCAAACTTAAGTTCCATATTTATTAGTGCAGGATTATATATCTGTTAGCTTTTGGTGATAATTATCTGTGAGTTTCTACCTCTTTCACTTTCACCTCGTCATTTGATCCGTTAACAGAAAAATATTGATTACCATCGCCTTTAGTTACTGAAAGATTTATGAAAAGCCAGAACATTTTAATAACTTATTTATTTTATTTATTGTTTATTTTACTTTTTTACATCAAGCAACACATAATATAAAAGTAGTAACTAGAAACTTCAGTGTCATTCTTGTCATTCTGATGAAATTTATGCCAGACTCAGCTGAGACTTTAGAATTCCTCTGTGCAGCCTTAGAAAGCAGCAGAGTCCATGAAGGAATCAATGTGTGATCTCAGTGACTTTGAGCTCTGAGCCTGCTGATATCCTGATGTTCATAAATCCATCAGTCACAGTGGAAGATAAAGTTCTGCTCATCACCACCAATATCAGCCATTTCTCCTCTTATAACAAATCAATATTTGTTTGTGAGGAACAGAAAGTTCTGAACAAACTCTGGATTCAGTCAGGGCTTCACTTTAGTTTACCAGCTGACTACAAACAGCTGGTGTCTGTTTGTCATCAGCTGTTTACGTCTTTTATTTTTATTTAATCAGTTTAATTTAGCAGGGACAGTGAACTTTATTAACCATATTTCAAATGCACCAGAGCCAAAAGTCTATTTTTCATCTGTAGTCCCTGAACAGTTGTTACATAACTTAAAAAAGAAATTCATTTAATTAAATAATTTAAAATGAAGTCATACATTATGAAGGTGTGTATTACAATGAAATAGAAAACACAGACATTGTACTGAAATGCCTTTTCATGTACTTAAAAAACTTTTTTTTTTTATTCAATGTGAAACCCAGAGCTCATAATGAGTACAAACATAGCAGCATGCACAGAGTACATTAGACTAACCCAGAAAAAGTCACAAATAGCATGCAGGTATAAGAGGGCAGACTGGCAACAAGAATGCAACTGGCAACAACAGACAGCAACATGCAATTTCAGTTTCAGTGTTGACAGAGCTGAGTACTGATTAACCATTTCTTTAAATAGGTTTTAAACAAGCTGTATGTATCATATTCTCTGATAGTGGTTGGGATGGAGTTTCATTCTGATTCAGCTTTGACCAAAAATGCAGACTGACTGAAATGACTTTTTCTTAATGGGATAAAACAATCCCCTCTTGCTGACCCTCTGGTGCAATGATACACAGTTGTTCTTGTATTAACAAACTGAGTGGGGTAAGTCAGTCGTTTTATAATCTTGTACATGAGACAAAGCATTCACATATTTAATCAGATTTTCCCAGCTCAACTAGTTGTGTTTGGCTAATATTGGGCAATGATGAAAACCTAACTATTTTCTGTCCAGAACTTTAAGTGTTAGTACAGCAACTGTAATGATAGTAGTGTAGTGGCGCTTGCCTGTGGCCAAGTTGTTAAACATTAAATAATACATCTTAGCTGCCTCTGTTGACATGTCATTGAAGGTGCCTTCACTGTTAGACTGTATAATGGGAATTCCAAACATATTGCATGTAACCCTGGGCTCAGGGAGACTCATCTGTGCTGTGTAAACGTAACAGTCCAAATATCTCTGTTCTCTGTGTTATCCAGACTTCAGGGACGACGTGTCTCTGTGGGACCATACGATTGAACCTAAGACTGGATAAATAACAGGCTCACTGAGCTCTGCTCACTCATTCCAGCACACATGTACACGGCTTATGTGTGTTGCTGTGCGTCCTTCTGCAGAAGACTTGAATAAAACAAGTGTTTGCCTGAGCTGTTTTTTGAAAACTCGAATTGCCATCACAATTGCAAACAGGAAGAGAAGCTGCTGTCACTCAAACTGATTCACTGGTCATGTTCAATAAAACATAATACAATAAAAGTTCTTCAGTGTTTCTGATGACTGGTGATGGACCTGCAGCTGATTCACTCTGTGGCCCTCAGACTAAAGGCTGCATCACTTAGCAACAAGCTAACTATTATAATTATGTGGTTAATAAGTCACTAATTCTTGGCTGTAGAGAAGCTTCACATTTTTGAATGTTCACCTTATTGCTGTAGTCCAAAAACAAATGTCAAGAGCAACATAAAAGTAAAAAAGGGCTCTTTTAAGCACAGGCACACAAGTGTGTAAAATGCAATAAGTTTATTGAATTAAAAGTTCTAAGTTAAAAGATGTGAGGCACTGTACCAGAAGTTAGGGAAAAGGTATGGAAAATAAAATGGGGCCTGATATGGAGCCTTAGCCCTTGTACACCACAGGAGGTGGACACATTAGTTAAAGTTAAAGTTTATTAAAGTGTAAAATCACCAGCACTGTGGTCCCAGTACACTTTACAGAAAACAAAGACACATAGAATTTATAGAAAAAGAAACACACATTAAAAAACAACTAAAATAAACAATTATGAAACTAATAATAAAAACAATAAACTATAAAATAAAAATATAAAATGGACAATTAAAATGTACAAAAATGCAAAAAAAAAAAAAAGGTTAGTCACGGTCTTCAGACACCCAGAAGTTTGCCGCCATGCCCCCACCTTTCTCCTGAAGTGAGCCTCAGCTCAGGTGAGTGAAAGCATGTTTTATCATCCTGACCCTGCTGCTCTCTGCAAGGACCAAATTGCTGTGCTGGATCGATTCATACCAGGCTATGTTTGTGACAGTGATACTGTAACTTGTGTAAATGCTCTCCCCTCTCACTCTAATTCTCTCTCTCTCTCTCTCTCTCTCTCTCTCTTTCTCTCAGTGCAGCCATGCTGTTTTCTGACATGTTAAAAACACAGCAGCATGAGAGAGTATTGTTGTTTTCCTGGTATCTGTTTTGAAACCATTTATATAAAATAGTACGGTTAATGAATAATTACACAACTCAATTTCAATTAAATAATATAGTTTATGAAATAAAAATATTTATGCTCCATGATGTCTGGAATCTTGAGCAGACTTTGTTTTAGTGCTTAGTTCTGCTTATATGTAACACAATAAAATAGAATTGTTAAGGAACTAAAAATGTGAACTGAACTGGTTTTAGTCTGTGGACATTAGACAATTAGTATCATTAACTGTAAAATAAGAAACCAAAGTATATCAGTTTGTGATTCCATAACTCATATTTTAACATAGTTTTCTCATTAGTCTACATAAACAGAAGTAATTAATTTTAATAAAGTAAATAAATAATAAAGTTTAACTTTTGATAACTCAAAAAGTTGAGTTCGAAAGCCAAAACTTGCCAGATCCATGTAAGTAAGTGGACGTAACTAAATGGGCTACAATGATTTACACTTTACACCGTAGTAAAATAAATGAGAGCTGCTCCTTTACTTCGAGTTGATCTCAAGTTTCCACAGTGTAATGTGTTTTTGAATGGGTTCACAACAGCAGCAGTTTGTTTCATGTCTCCCCAGTTCTGGTTGCACAGGTACAGAAATGTGTCCTTGCAGAAACTATTTATCCACTGGGCCTCGATAATGTGAATCTGTCTCATCTCACGGTTGATCTCTGCAATAGCACATATCTGTTTACTTGCTTTAAGTCGTTGCTACTCCTGCTCGTCTCTTTGCCACCGTTGACTCAATGACATTTGCAAGCCAATAAATCACAATCAACAGCAGCACAAATTGAATCTCCTTAATGGTCACTGTGATGTTGCAGTGTCACATAAATAATGATGCCTGTATGTTGCTTTAACATGGCATACAGCAGAGTAAGAACATACATTAGAGGACTCATTTTGCTAATCTTTGCAGGTCTTTAGACCGCAGTGAAAACACACAACAATGGGCTGAAGGAACCTTTTATTTCCTTGAAAAGTAATTCCTAGCACTTAAAAGTCTCGTGTACTTT
Source organism: Lepomis macrochirus (assembly GCA_024633595.2). Classification (NCBI taxonomy): domain Eukaryota; kingdom Metazoa; phylum Chordata; class Actinopteri; order Centrarchiformes; family Centrarchidae; genus Lepomis; species Lepomis macrochirus. The sequence continues at coordinate 4,278,224 of JALXJV020000020.1, read as the reverse complement.
CTGTGGTAATTATCAGCTCTGACAGAGGTTGAGAAAAAACTTGTGTTCCTTCAGGCAAGTTTTAGTTCCTTGTTCTCTCTCTCTCATCGAGGCTCTTTCCATAAATGAGCCATCATGTCTTAATGAAGCTATGAGGAACATTAATGTAAAAGTCTCCTCTGTCTAAATGACTAAATGCCATCACTTTAACAGAAAGAGGAAGACCACAATGTTACATAGTTAATGTCTGAAAAGGACAAAAGAGACCCGGACCCTGGCCCCAGTCTGGGCCCAGTGGTTGAAATGGACCGCTGATGGTTTTTATCTCTAACAACATAAAACTTTCCTGCTGGCTTTCTTTCCAACACCGGAGGCGAAGTCACGTCTTTTGTAAATAAAGCCAACAGTGTTTGAATGTTGATGTTGGCGGTGATGAGGAGGTGCATTGGTTCTCAGGTGTGTCAGAGTCAAAGGAGGCTGCTGCTGTGGGTTAAACTTTAACATCGAACTAACTCATGTAAACATGCTGCAGCTGACCTTTGAGCTCAGTTCTGCAGGTTCAGACTGCTTTAATCCTGATGGAGCTGATGGTCCCTCTCAGATCAGCAGAAGACTCTTTGTCCACACAGACCTGGTCCAGACAGCAGAGATCTGCAGAGTGGTGAAGTGCATGGCAAGAATCTGAGTAAGTGGAACTTTGATTTATTCCAGTCTCTAATGTTTCCAAACGAGCTGCTCTCTGTTGGTTCATGTGTTGACCTTGACTCCTGACTTTGATGATGACACCGAAGCACATAGTTTAACTGACAAAACATCCTTGAAGCTACAGCTGGGTGTCTCTAAAGTCTACATGTAGAAACAGATTTTAATTCCCGATGAAACACAAATCAAACCAGGCTGATGTCTTTATCAGGTGGCAGCAGATTATCACCAGTGTGAAAAGGTATCACGCTGAACACTTTACATCTGAGGCTGTTTTACCCTTCAGCATATTCGTTCTTACTAACTTGCTGTTTACTGTTTCTCTGCTCTCTCACATGAACATTGCGCAGACAGATGATAAACCTACATTTCTAAAAACAAAAAAAACAGATTTAATCGTTAGATTGAGGTCAAATACTAGACTTTATATTTAGAGTTTAGTTATTTTGTGAATATATGTATGGTTTTCAGACCATGTATTATTAATATAAATAAACATAAAATACATACCTTCATATACATTGTATACAGTGTATGTGGGAGTGGTGGAGGATATATTGACTTACAGTATCTCACAAAAGTGATCTTTTCATGTTTCAACACTGAAGAAATGACTCTTTGCTCCAGTGTAAAGTAGTGAGTGTGCAGCTTGTATAACAGTGTAAATCTGCTGTCCCCTCAAAATAAGACATCACACAGCCATTAATGTCTAAACCGCTGCCAACAAAAGGGAGGACACCCCTAAGTGAAAATGTCCAAATTGGGCCCAATTAGACATTTTATCAATCAATATGCATAAAACGGGAGAACAGACTGAACAGACAGACACGGACCAGGATCGTAACACAGGAATAATTACAGAGCTTCTCCAAAGAGCAGGAATCCTTTAAATATCGAAGGACTGTTGAAAAACCAGGCACAAGTTTTTTAAAGAAAAGTTTAAATCCCGTCAGGTCCCATAGCCTTCTTTAAGGAGACATGTTAAAAAGATGCTGGACATATTGATCAGGTGTCTCTTCTCAACAGCCTCAGTGTGGGATAAAGAGTCCACCTAAAACACTAAAAATAATGGGTCTGTCATCTGAAGAGCCCTTAACTGGTATCAAGTTTGTGATCGTCTTCATTGAGTCCCAAAGTCAAATAAGAACCTCTAAAATCTCCTGTTGTTTCCTGGCTGCTCTGAGCTGTTGGCTCAGGTCCTTCTGCACAGATGTGAGTGCCAGACGGTCCAGAGTTTAAACGCTGTTTGTTTCCTCTTAATGTAGTATTTAATCAGTTTTGTAATGTAAGGTTTGTTATTTGGACAGAAAACAACTTCATTTTAGTCAAACACATTTTAAGAGCAAAATGTCTGTTATAGCCTGAGTGGCTATATCCTGTATATCCTGGCTATGGAAGACATTCCAGTGAGTTTGTCACGCAGAACAGATCAGCAGTCCAAGACGAGGCAAACAAATCCAGATACGCAACAAACATCCAAAATGTAAAATGCTCAAATAAATCAGAATACTTTGCTCCCCACTATTTATTTCACAGAAGAAGCTTCACATTAAAGTTGGATAAGACTTTATCAGTTCTGACAGTTTTGATTGTGCTTGTTGATTCTGGTTCGAATCAAATCCTCTGGTTTTTCTTCTTATTGTCATCAGAAAATAAACTGCTGAATAAAATATGCTGAAGCAGAAACCACCTTTATTTCCAGAACATTCAGGCTGCCATAATAAGTAACTGATGATAACTGAGGCGTTTGATGAAAATAGGGGAGTTCACTTATTAACTTGACTGAGAGGGCACAGCGACTGTTGGTGGTGCTGACAACTGAATTTCAGGCCCAGAAAGTACGTAAATACAGTGGTTTGAAAACTGTCCTAATTTCTTATTTCTTTGCATGTTTGTCACACTGAAATGTTGCAGATCATCAAATATGAAATATTACACAAAGATAACACAAGTAAAATGCAGTTTTTAAATGAAGGATTTTATCATTAAGGGGAAAATAAATTCAAACCTACATGACCCTGTGTGAAAAAAATGTAGACTGTGGTTTATCAAATCTTTGGAAAGATGAGTTAAATTTCTCAGACCCAGGCCTGATTACTGCCACACCTGTTCTCAATTAAGGAACCACTTAAATAGTACCTGACTGACAAAGTGAAGTAGACCAAAAGATCCTCAAAAGCTAGACATCATGCTGTGATCCAAAGAATGATCAGAACAAATGAGAAACAGAGTAAGTAAAATTTATCAGTCTGGAAAAGGTAAAAAAAAAGCCATTTCAAAGCAGAGCCATTATCCACAAATGGCAGTTTTGGTCCACTCCTGGCAGTTTGCCAGGAGTGGACCAAAATTACCCACTGAGGCTTCACTTGCCTCAGTTCAGGTCAGTGTTCACGACTCCACCGTAAGAAAGAGACTGGGCAAAAATGGCCTGCAGGGCAGAGTTCCAAGATGAAAACCACTGCTGAGCAAACGAACATAAAGGCCCGTCTCAGTCTTGCCAGAAAACATCTTGATCGGAAAATACTTTTGGGACACACAAGACAAAAGTTGAACTTTCTTGAAGGTGTGTGTGTCCCATTACATCTGGCCTAAAAGTAACACAGCATTTCAGAGAAAGAAAATTATACCAACAGAAAATTATGGTGGTGTTAGTGTGATGGTCTGGGGCTGTCTTGCTGCTTCAGGACCTGGAAGTCTTGCTGTGGTAAATGGAACCATGAATTCTGCTGTCTGCAAAAAACATCCTGAAGGAGAATGTCCGGCCATCTGTTCATGACCTCAAGCTGAAGCGCACTTGGGTTCTGCAGCAGGACAATGATCCAAAACACACCAGCAAGTCCACCTCTGAATGGCTTAAGAAAAACAAAATGAAGACTTTGTTGTGGCCTAGTCAAAGTCCTGACCTGAATCCGATTGAGATGTTGCGGCATAGCCTTAAATAAAGTGGTTGAGGCTCAAAAACCCTCCAATGTGGCTGAATTACAACAATTCTGCAAAGATGAGTGGGCCAAAATTCCTCCACGCTGCTGTAAAAGACTGAAGTTATCGCAAACGCTTGATTGCAACTGTTGCTGCTAAGGGTGGCCCAACCAGTTCTTGCGTTTAGGGGGCAATCACTTTTTCAAAAGGCCATGTAGGTTTGGATTTTTTTCTTTGTGCATTTTATGTTTACTTGTGTTATCTTTGTCTAATATTTCAGTTTGTTGGATGATCTGAAACGTTTCAGTGTGACAAAAAAAGACATCAGGAAGGGGGCAAACACTTTTCACACCACTGTAATTGAGTCACACTTCATTATAAAAGTTAACTTAATGTATATACAGAGATTTGCGTTTGAATGAATACAAAGATTCTATTTGTGTAAAATACTCAAAGATGATCAGCCAATGAGACATTTCTTAAATTACATGAAAAGGCAAGACAAAACAAAAGGAGGGGAAGTAAACACACAATAATGCATCCAACATGCACTCTAATCCACATTCTGTGATTTACAACAGACATGAATTTAAAGCTTGACACAAACTATTGTGTGAACTGTGTCCATGTTCCATATTATTTAGTTGTGACATAATCATTCCAGATTTATTTACATAATTAAAGTATGAACATTTTGACCAAAACTAATTTAAATTCAAACTGTTATACACATCTTATAAACACATTATGTTACACACACACACACACACACACACACACACACACACACACACACACACACACACACACACACGCGGTGATTTCCTGTAAATGTAGGAGAAGAGTAACATGTGATCCAGGTGAGACAGGAGGGAGCTGAAAGAGTTCAGTCAGTTCAGACGCCATTTTGACTCGACAGAAGGAGGAAAGCTGTAGGCTGAGGCAGGGTGAGTGTTAATCCAGCATGTTATTATGTTACTGTCAAAGTCTCTGAGTCAGTTTTCTCCCTGTGGACTGTAGAGGAAAGAAACGTCAGAGTGAACTCAACACTTTGATTCATCTGTGGACACAAAGTCCTGACTGGCTGCAGTTAGTTTGTGAATTCCTGTTCTCGTAATGTTGCATCTAGTGGTGGGCCGTGCTGCGTTAACGTGAGACTCTTATCGGGCGATAAAAAAAAATATCGGCGTTAATCTCTTCTCAAAGTTGGGTTGGGAGCTGGGTCTATACTACGCAGCTATGATGACTTTCACATTGATATTTTAGCGCCGAATGTCACTGTAGGGGGCGAGAACAAGTCTTTGAACCTGTGTGCCTGCCTACTGTGAAATTACCACATCAAACGTGACGTGCTAACATGGATGCAGCTGCTGCTGCGTTCCATTTACCTTATTCAAAAGACGGTTAAAGTCAAGGCAACTGGACTTTGTTGCAGATACTAGAAGACGTTTTGTCCCTCATCCAAGAGACTTCTTCAGTTTTTCCTGATTCTTGTGCTCTGAGCTCACAGTCAGTGTTACTGTTTCACCTCTCAGACTGACTTCAGACCAGAAGATGGAAGAGAAGGACAGAGCAGAGTCTGCAGGATCCATCTGTCTGTCTATGAAGAGTGACTGGTCCATGTCTTTACCTCCTCCAGACTTCAGTCCTGAACCTGGACCCTCAGACACAAAGTAAGAGACAGTTTTTACTGTAAACTGGCCTGATGGAAGATGATGCATTGAGGATGAAGACAAAATGTTCTGCTAACAGATTTATATTCCTGATGCAGAACTATTAGTGCAGATACTGTTTCAAACTAAGATGGATCTGATTTGATTTCTGGAGCAAAACACCTGAGAACCTCCAGTTCAGGATTTACACTTCAAGAACATCTTCATATCTTTTCCCTCATGTTGAAGTTGCTGTAAATATTTAGAACTATTCAACAAAAGGCTTTTACTCAGGGAACCCGCAAGATCTTAAAATTATTTAAAAAGTGTTAAATTTCATATTCTAAAAATAAGGCCTTAAAACTGTCGTACACTAGAAAAGTTCATTTACGAAGGTCTTACATATTTTCTTGTCCTTTCGTAGGATTAAATAAATGCAGTAACGTCATAAATAAATACTTTGTGTGTGTGACTTTACATTTTCCTCCGTTTGATGTGACTTGGATGTTATACGGCAGCACAGGTTACTGCTTACGTCAGTGTTTGTATCTTTACGTGCCATTCAGACCAAACGCTAATTTAATCCATGCAACGCTCTGCTCGTGGACGTTTGCTAAGTGTTCACACACAACGCTATAACGCGAATGAACCAAACTCACCATTACACCGCTGTACAAACATTTTGCTGTGATTAAATAGCAATAAACTACGGAAGCGTCTTGCTGCCATGGCAGAAAGAAAAAAACGGATCAGCATCATGTTATAACATGATATTTTTCACGTTTTAACATAATAACTTATGTATTACGTGATAACTCTGTCTGCATTGTTAATATGAAACTCATGTTTGAATGAGGAAAGGTGTGCGCAGAACAGACAAATAAAGGAATACGGCTCATTTCCAGGATTTGATTAAGTGCTTGGATTGAGACATGGCAATATTTTGCAGTTACTGAGCACTGTGGATAATATTGCAATAAGCATGCGCACTGTCAGAAGGATTTTGAAATGCATGGGGCTATACAGAAGGAAGAATGAGTCTGACCCTTTTATTCATTGCACATTGCCATCGTTCTTGAGTTTGGATTTGCTGCACCTAAAACATTTGACAGCTGAATCAGATTATTGTGAGTCCGTTTAAGTTTAAAATAAATGCTAAAGTAGTTGCCTTTACATCCAAAGGCCTCTTTGAGAGTGAACTGATGAATGGCAACTCATCTGTTAATAATTATTGGTCATTCATTGTAGACAATAACAATAAACTCCATGATGAAGCTGTATGTCTCCTTCTGTCTGTCCTCCTGTGAGTGATGTCCACAGCATGCTGCCTCGTCTTCAGTGCTTTATAAAAGAAAAAACACAAACAGTTGTTACTGGTTAAAGTCAACTTTAAAATGACTCCACTGCCACACATAAAACGTGGCTTAATAGAATAATCCCACTTAACAAAGGCCTACATTTTGGCGTAATAACTGGAGATTTGTCTGGCTGATAGTCTCCACTGATAGTCACGGTAAACTGTTTACTGCCTGCATGTTACGTAGCATAAGTTAGCCTAGCGGCTAGCGGACTTTTCCCTCTCCTCGTAGCTTAACAAATGACACGTTATTTACTATTTCTTACTCACCGCTGGTTCGGTTACTGCATCTCCCGACACAACACCACGGGAGACATCGCGCTGATGAACAAACTGAGCTTCCACCCGTCGCACATTTCCTCTGCACGTCCACGCACCGCTTGGACGGAGACAGCCAGCCCGTCCAGGGAGCCGTGCTTCCTGAACACGGATCCTGTCCGCGTCTGTCATTGGCGGAGCAGTCTGTCAATCCCTCTATCCAGTAAATGTGACTTGTGATTGGACTGTACTTCAGCAGACAGCCAAGCATTGGCCAAGAGCAGAAGGCCCTGCCTCCAGGCCTTTTTTTAATTTCGCGAGGTTCGCGAGCTTCATTTTCGCTCAGTCTGATTTTCAGAGTTTCAGAGCGAGCTCGCGAGACAACGCTGCCACAAATCACGTGAGTCGCAAGCTCGCAACTGTGTGGGCGTATCTCCGCAAAGTGGGTGTTGTAAACTGAGCTCTGAAAAAATAGTCTGCCGTAGGAGTGCAAATTTAATGTAATGTAGTACAGTTTCGCCCTTTTGAAGCTCATTTTTCAGAGTTTCACATCTTTTTTTCACACATTCACACACCAGTTTTCAGATCAGCATTTACAAGGTTTCAAACCAGGAAAACAAACTAATACACTGGGAGAACACTGACAAATTTGAAACTCTGAAAAATTGTTTGCGCAACGTTGTGCAACATCCAGGGCCGGCACTAGCCATTTGGGTGCCCTAAGCACAAATGCTTGGTGGTGCCCCCCCCCACCCAACCATCAATAACCATCATACAAAATTATTGCACACACACATTAGTCTTTTATATAGGCCTATGTGTCACTGGAATATTTAAAATTCAAAACTCTATTTTACCTTTAAAAAGAGGTCTGATGAGGCACAATGTGTATGTATGAGTATATATATATATATATACACTCACCCATTCCAGAGCGACATCCCATGAGCACCACTACACTCACTAATACTTACAGTATGCATGTACATGTAATAGAGAGCACTATAAAGGACTGCTTAAGCTATGTGTTATCAACAACGCAAAGACTTTAACAGCCAATGATAGTTACAGGTGGGAAAGGCTGTCACTTTGTGTTCAGACGTGGTGGGGACGTGTTTAGGGTTCAGATTAGAGTTGCAACAAAACATTTAGCATATGAGATCTGATAATCCAGAATATTGGGGTCACGAGATCAAGACTAGAACATATTAAATATTCATTGATGAATACCTGATTGGGGGGTCTGGGGCTCCTCCCCCAGAAGATTTTGAGCAATAAACATTTAATTTCCTGCATTCTGGAGACATTTTCTGCACCAATTTATGGTGGAAATGTCTAATGTTTAGTGTTAATCACCATCTAACTCAGCTACATTTAGACTTAGATGTTACATGAATCTTGTTTTATCAGCTGGTAATTTTCAAAGCACATTTCACAGAGCAAGATGCAACTATTATTAACAATAATGGAAAGCTGAGGCTTTTCAGTAGCAGTAATAACAATGAACACAGGCCTGTGTGCAGTTCTATCACCAAAACTCATCCATACAGAATATTAGGACTGAGGACACCAAAAAGGGTCCACATCCTCTCAAGCTCACTTATCTTCCAAAAACCATTGTCAAACGTAAGTTATGGACTTTATCAGCTTAAAAGCATGAGCAAGCATCCAGGACCTGCTACACACACACACATGCACGCACACACACACACGCACACACACACTAACGTTAGTTAACTAGATTCAAACCAACAGACCAACAATACTGTTACAGTTCCGTTACTGATAGCGTTAATGATATCACAGGCCTATAAGCTATTTTCACTCACCAGGTAACGTCACGGTAACATCAGCATCATCTGGCTCGTTTTCTGTGTTTCAGTGACTTTAACGTTCCTGTCATGGTGCCACCCGGAGCGGCAGCAGCTTCTGCAGGCTTACGAAAATACTAAAAGAGTGTAGTTTGAGTTTGCTCGCGTTTCACATCTCCTTCAGTGACTCACATTAGTTAATTTCAAACTTGCGCCGAGTGACCGCCATGCAGCTGTTTGGTAGCTGACGTCAGATCCCGGTCACAGGCCACGGAAGCGCAAACGTCAGTTCAGAGCTTCACAACACAAATGGGGTGAATTTATGAATGAACGTGTAAAAGTTCTGCCACAAAACGATGTTGTTACGTATCATCTCGCTATTTTAAGTGGGTATACGCAAATGCCTTTTCGAGGCCATGTCTGATGTCAATCAGGTGTCTGCCAAATTTGACACTGATTGAGGAACAGACCACTGGCAGGTGGGGAAGGGGGGGCACCAGAGGGAGGCTCGCACAGTAGATTCACCTTTTTCTCGACTAATTTGGTCTAGGCCTATATTACTTTTGTATTGCTTTTGTATATTAAAATGCTTTAGACATATTTTATTTGTTATTTATACTAGCTGCCTATTGTGATGATTTTTCACGACCCAGATTTTTTGGTGCCCCCCCCAAGCACTTGGTGCCCTACGCGCAGTGCGTGATGTGCGTGTGCGGAGCACCGGGCCTGGCAACATCGTAAAAAAAACTGTTGCAGTTCTGAAGAAGGAAAACTCAAAAACAGACTAATGTTTGCAGAGATTTTTTACTTTTTTACGTTTTGCAAGCTTGCAAATCTTAGTTTTCGATCTTGCAAAACTTTTTTTGTTAAGATTTTGAGTTTTCAAACACTTAGTTTCAACCTTTCAGAACTTTGTTTTCAGTTTTGAATCCTGGCAGGATTCTAATCCCATAGGAGTGTGGTTCCAACTTTGTGCAGTCGGGAAAAGCAACTGCAGCCGCCGGACTCAGCGCCTGCAGCCGCCTTGCGGTTTGCAGCGCCGGTGAAAGTTGGACACAATTTTAAACCAGCATGCCTTATGTTAAGTCTCAGCTGCAGCCAGCAAAGTCAAACGCCCTATTATTTTTTTAATAACGCAGGTTAAAAATACATGGAGGACGGCGGGAAAGAAGGGTGAAATCCGGGACTTTCCCGGCCAAAACGGGATACTTGACAGGTATGAGTGAAAGCTGTCTGTCTTTAGTAACTGTTCAGCTTAGTTTGCCTGTACATTAAAAATATGGCACATTATAAACTCAGCTGGTGGCTGAGACAAACCAGCAGCACACAGTATGTTGATGTCAGGAATATGTAATATTTCTTTTACTGACATGTTAAATTTGTTTGTTGTTTGTTGCTGTAAATCCTGTTGCTGCTCTAGAAACAACAAAACATTTAAATAATATATTTAATTATTTAGTAATAAATAGGACTGATAAGAGCATCAGTAAAGAACTGAACCAATAAGGATTAGGGGAGAGCGGGGCATGTTGTCACACTTTTCACACTGTCTCATATTTACTGAGCACCGTACATCACAAAGCTACAAATGTCCTACCAAATGACAGAATGAAGTCTTGGGCAGAAGTTTTGTATTCATTACGTCTTCCTATCTTATCTCATTATGGAGCTGTAGACTGGTGAATAGAGAGTGAGCACTTGTGACAATTTGCCCCATCGGCAGGTAAGTTGTCACACAGGTTTATCAAACAGTTAGAACAATTAATTGTGAATATTGATATATGATATATTGAAAAATTGTTACCAGAACTAAAAATAAAATCAATCAATCAAACCTAGATAATTTGGAAAATAAATAATTTCATTAAAAACAAAACTGTTGGCAGAGCTCACATTAAACTCTTTACTTACTTTAAACTCAAACGGTCTCTGGAGTGCAAACAGGTCTATGGTAACAGAATGTAATGCTGCAGATAAGTTGCTTAAATATAACTTCTTAACTAAACAGATGTGGTGTTTAAACACACTAATGCAACAATGTGCATTTTGTATGACATAGGTATATGTATTTTACTAATCAGACATGTGTTTGGTGTCACAATTCTGGCGCATAAATTGCCTTTGCCTGAGGTGCAAACATCACAGGCCCATTTGTTGCATTTCACACACTTAAACCATTTCTTCTTTGGAAAACTGTATGAAAAGTGTTCCACATAGATGAGGCCAAAAGAGATGTGAGCGGCTTACATCGAAATCCTCAACTGTACTTCTGATTGACTTGTTCTTCAACTTCACCTGCCTGACGGCCTTTAACATTATGTCAGGTGGTGTTCTGTCATTCTCTGTCTTCTGTTGATAATTTCCTTCCTTCCCTCAAAAACACCTTCCTTACAAATTAATTACAAGTTTATTTGTCTACTACTCTTGCTGCCAAACTAAATTAATAACTGTATGATGTAGTGTGTGCGTGTGCGTGTGTGTGTGTGTGTGTGTGTGTGTGTGTGTGTGTGTGTTTGAATATATTAACACACAACATGCCTACAGCATAAGACCATACTCTGTCATGAATTCAGTCTTATCCACATGGCTGCTGCTGTAAACTACAGTGCATAATATTCTATTTACAGAATAATTTAATACTAGTGTCAGAGGTTATTCCACAATTTCACATAGTTTTCTGAGCATGTTATAGGTGTTTATTTGTACTGGGGCAAATAATCATATGAGACAACTTGCCCCAAACTGACATGTGTGCTAATGTTGGCTAAATCTCAAGGTTCGCTTGACATAGCTCTTCAGCTGAAGTATCAAAAGACACGTTATTGTCTCATCTACGTTGTGCAGAGTTATCATTTTGAACATTCACACCTAACAGGGCTGGAATACATAAAATGTAAAGTGCAAAGGTTTTACTTTTGAGGTAAAAAAATAATAAAATTGTGCTCACCTCTGATTAGAGTGACCATGACCAAATGTGAACAGGTAGTTGAACATAGAAAACGAAGACACACAAAATGGCTATTTGATTTTTGTCATAGAGCCTCTAGTGTTGGAGTAATGAGCAGTGTGACAACTTACACACGAGACAACTTACCCCGCTCTCCCCTACCAATACAAGCGCGTCAATAAAATCTTAATCATCCCAACTCATCTCTGTGTCCTGGTTTTAAAATCCGTCCCAATTAAATTTATAATTGAACAGCCTACAGTAATCATACTAGGCCTAATGTATTTTCTTGTGACAAAATTAAACTGAATGCAGCATTATAGATAATATTTTGTCCTTGTAATCCATGTTTCCGTTGCATGGACAGCTTTTGGATATTGCTGGAAATTTTAATTATTATCACAGCACTTTTCATACACAAAATGTGATTGGTCTGACAGGAATGTTTTGTTTTGTTTTGTGTAATGTAATTTAATAAATATATAACTATATATATATATATAATAATATGTAAAGTTACTGAAAAGATCCTGTTACTGAAACAAATAACTGTAAGTTACTGAAACATACTAAAACATTACATTATATACTAAACGGGACATTTTGAAAGATTGAACTTTTCCTTTGTCTCATTTGTCTCCAATTGAATGTGCCCTTCTGGCAAAACAACTGGCCTCAGTCTGGCCCCCTCAATAAAATTGGTCTAGAACCGCCACTGCATCCAGGTCATATTTATTCAAAAGAAGGTTAAAGTCAAGGGCAACTGGACTTGGTAGAAGATACTAGAAGACGTTTCGTCCCTCATCCAAGAGACTTCAGTTTTTCCGGATTCTTGTCCTCTGATCTCACAGTCAGTTTTACTGTTTTACCTCTCAGACTGACTTCAGACCAGAAGATGAAAGAGGAGGACAGAGCAGAGTCTGCAGGATCCGACTGTCTGTCTATGAAGAGTGACTGGTCCAAACATGAACCTCCAGTCTTCAGTAATGAACCTGGACCCTCAGACACAAAGTAAGAGAACTGCTACTAACTAATTTATATGACACATCCAGGCCCGGATTGGCCCTCTGGCAATTCTGGCAGATGCCAGAAGGGCTGGTGTGATTTTTCTATTGTTTTGGGCCGAGCTGACCACGTTGCAGCACCTGACCTATCCATAGAGAGATGGGCCGGCCCATATTTATAGGGGGGTTTCTCCCCCTACTGGCAAGTGATATGGCAGAACCGGCAGAACGTTAGAGGCAGAGGCCCTCCCCTCTGCCCAAAGTAATATGCTCCACGTCAAGAGCACGCAACAAACATAAAAAAGCGGGGAAAGAGTAAAACAAACCTTGCTAGCATCTCAGTAGCCGATCTGCAGGTAAAATGGACAAAAAGACGAACTTGGGTGGGTGCAGAAAAAATAAGGGACAAAAAACGCAAATGTGGTAACTTCGATAGTACAATGACCACACGACGCACTTGTTTTCTTGAAGATAACTTATATATCGAATAGCAGTGCAGCCTGAACACACTTTCTTGCTTCTCTACTAGAAATGTCCAGCAGGGGGCGCCTGGGGCAGACCCACCAGAAGAAGAATGGAAACTTATCAACAGGCATTCTTTTACAGACAGCTCCCCCTAGCTGTAGTATAGTTACATCACCCTTACAACTAACCGAAACAATAATAACCATATTCTGCTCATGTTACAACAGCAAATGTCTTGAGGCCCAAGCTGAAAAATGTCCCAAGATAAAAATGTTTTTCCCACTGCAGTCAGCTCAAAATAGTGCTGACATTGTCAGTGTCAGCCAGGCACAGAAAGCTGACGGTAGCCAGTTACTTTTATCAAGCGCTAGCAGTAGTTCTAGCAATGTTACACCCACTGTTGGGGGCCTCGAGCTTGAGCAGCAGACTGCTGCTATCTCCCCAACAAGGAACAGCAGTAGCCATGAGGTGGTGGCTGACGATGTTGCAGAAGAGTTAGATGGAGGAATTGCACAAGCTAACTTTACAGAAGTAGGTGACGATGTTATTGTTAGCACAAGTAACGTGGCGACCATCGCTAGTCATGCTGATCATGAAGGGACAGGGAATGAGGCTGAGCCCATGGCTGCTGTAAACTACTTTGCACGCCCAAAATGAGATGAAAATAGAGATGTTGGACTTGTTTTTTAAGTTCCATCCTGTTCTAACTAGCACCCACACTACCGTGAAGAATCTCTTTCATTGCAGCAATGGAACAAAGCGATCCTGGTTGACATATTGTGGGAAATCACACTCTCTGTACTGCTCTGTGTGCTTGGCTTTTGCTAAACAAGTCAACCCATTTACTGTGGGGATGTGTGACTGGAGGCATGTACATCAACGAGTAGTGGAACATGAGAGAAGTGGCCCTCATAGAGAATGTGCAGATGCCTACTTTTTAAGGGTCAGCAAAGGAAAGTGAGATGCTCAATGCAAACCAAATGTCTGTCACGAGAGAGCAGGTGCGTCAAAGACGACAGGTTATGGAACGTATCATTGAAATAGTGAAAGTCATAGGAAAACGTGGGCTCAGTTACCGAGGAGACAAATCGGAGGCTGCATACACCTTGGAAAATAATGCTGCTGACCATGGAACGTTTTTAGAACTTGTTCTCTTGTTGAGCAAATTTGATAAATGCCTCCAAACACATGTCAGTTCGTGTATTGAAAACAGTAAGAGGCTGCACAACTCCGGAGCAACGGGCAGGGGATCATTGGTCACTCTCCTATCCAAGACAACCGTAAACACGGTCATAGAAGCTATTGGACGTCTCATTAAAGAAAACATTGTTTCTGAGGTTAAAGAAGCGGGCATGTATTCGATTCAAATCGATACAACACAGGACATAACAGCCAAAGATCAGTGTTCAGTGATAATTCGCTATGTGACGGATGTGAAGATACAAGAGAGAATGATTGCACTTGTCAACTGCGAGTCGTCTACAGGTCAGGGTTTTGTTGATTTGCTTAAATGTGTCCTGGAAAAAATGGACCTTAAAGTAGCTGAATGTGTGGGTAATTCCACGGACGGAGCTGCTAACATGCAAGGGGAATACCGAGGATTTTCAGCACTATTGTCAGCTCATTCACCTGCGCAGGTACACACATGGTGTTACGGGCATGTACTGAATTTAGTAATAATGGACACTACTGGTTGCGTTCTATCGAGCGCATAACTTTAATCTTTGTTAAACGACATCGCTGTTTTCCTGCGAGATTCATATCAAAGGATGAATGCATGGGAGGATGTGAGCAAAGATGTACGGCACAGGCGGATGTCACCAATTGGCGAAACCTGATGGTGGGCCAAAGAAGCTGCGCTGACAAAAGTGTTGGCAGTTTGGGGATCCAGAAGGCAGTCTTTATATTGATCTTGTTGTTACACTCAAGGCCCTGAGCTAGAGAGATAACATGAAGCCGACAGTGCGTGCGAAGGCCAATGCCTATGCAGAGGCTCTGTTAAAAGACGAAACCATTTCCACTGCCCAGACATTTTTACGCATCTTCCAACAAACAACTCCACTTTCCAACAGACACATTTGTGCAATGGGCCAATGCAGAATTAAATGTGTTTGAGACAGACGCAGAGGTGGAACACGTGCTGCCAAACCGGAGACCAAAGAAGACAAAAAGGATGCCAGGCGACTTATCTGATGACACAACAATATCAGATGCTGACAGCAAGTATGAGATACAAGTACACAATGTCATTCTGGATACCATCATTGAAAGTATTTCCTGACGTTTTGCTAAAAACAGAGAACAGTACACAGATTTCGCCCTGCTTGATCCCCAGAACTTCAATGACTTGAAATGTAACGGTGTACCTGCTGGCGCACTCAGTGCCCTGAGCGCCAAACTGTTCAGGCACGATAGCAGAGCAACTCCCGAGGCCTTACAGGGTGAACTACTTAGCCTGGCTACGCACTGGGACAAGCTGAAGGTGTCTGTGCGCGAAGAGTATCTGACCAAGATGAGTACTGAGGATGGAGATGAGCAGACCCCAGATGAAGAATGGGATGTTGTGAACAAAACCTGCCAATCTTGCAGAAAGTGTCCCATCTGTTGTTATTATGTCCTACAACGGTATAACCTGCTCACGGACTCCTACCATCTAATCGGACTTGGGTACAAGTTTCTGTTAACTCTGTCTGTGACACAAGTTGCATGTGAGCGAAGCTTTTCCACGTTAAAATTCATCAAGAATCGATTAAGGAGCACAGCATCACAGGAGCACCTTGAAGCCTTTATGTTGATGGCAATCGAAAAGGAGACTCTGGTTTCTTTGGACACGGATTGCATCATTGAAAGGGTGGCGGAGAAGAGCGCACTGATGCAACGGCTGCTGATTTAATAAGGTAGGACATGCTTTCTTTTATCATCTATTCTATTGTGGTTTGGTCATAACTGATTTGGTCATGGTGCTTTTTCTTTCTTAAGCAGTTGTGTTGTGTGCGTCTGGCCACTGTGTCATGCTCGTGTGTGCGTGTGAATGTGTATGGACTAAAGTCTATGCGCCTCGGTCTTATATCATGACGTGTATGCCTACAGTGTGAAAGTCATTGCTGCCTTATGGTGTCTCAGTGGGAAAAATGTTCAGATTCCGGGGATGTTTATCAATTAATTGGGCCGGTGAAAACCACAAATGCCAGGGCCGAATTTTGGTCCCAATCTGGGCCTGGACACATCTTCTGTTTATATATTAAACCCTCTCCAAAAATGTAATTGCTAATGCTAACATCTGTTACACAAATATTTCTGTTTGCCATTTTTCTTCTATTATCCTCTGTGACAGCTGTAATTTATCAAGGATTCATGTGATTGTGAGCAAGTATTGATAAGAAATTTCTTGGTGTTTGCAGAGTTCAGTCCAACAGACAGAGAGCAGAGTCCTGCAGTCTGTCTCTGAAGAGTGACCGGTCCCAAGAGCTTCCTCCATTGTTCAGTAATGAACCTGGACCCTCTGACACAAAGTAAGAGACAGTTTTTACTGTAAACTGACCTGATGAAGATGATGCATTGAGGAAGAAGACAAAATGTTCTGCTAACAGATTTATATTGATGATGCAGAACTATTAGTGCAGATACTGTTTCAAACTAAGATGGATCTGATTTGATTTCTGGAGCAAAACACCTGAGAACCTCCAGTTCAGAATTTACACTTCAAGAACATCTTCATATATTTTCTCTCATGTTGAAGTTGCTGTAAATATTTAGAACTATTAAGCAAAAGGCTTTTACTCAGGGAACCCGTGGGATCTTAAAATTAAAAGTCTTTATTTTCATATTCTACAAATAAGGCCTTAAAAGTATTTAAGTTCATTTACGAAGGTCTTACATATTTTCTTTTCCTTTCGTAGGATTAAATAAATGCAGTAATAAATAAATACTTTGTGTGTGTGAGACTTTACATTTTCCTCCGTTGGGTGTGACTCGGATGTTATACGGTGTTTCGGTTTAACGAGTGGCCCTGTTAACTGCAAATAAAAGACTACAAATAAAAGATTTGCAAGAATTTTCCTACCTTCCTGCTATGTTAGAGGCTGCTTCAAAAGTGTAAATATGACAAACACACGAGATTATAGAATTACAGGAGTTCCCGTACAAACCAGTTGTTTTCACCCTTTCTACCTTTGAAAGGGTTGAATAGTTCTTGTAAGTACCACATCTTTACTTAAACAGACTCCAAAGACAAAATTACGTGTTTATACATTTTATTGCAGATAGTCAGACGTTCACAGGAAGGGCACTTTGCTCTCTTCCTGTTATGAACACAGAGGTTTAATACTTGACACGTTTACTCAAACGATACTCTAAAGATTAACATCAGGTATGTTTTTGATGTTCTATTGACAAACTAAACAAAGAGGCATTGCCACGGACACGACAACCACCGACGCATTCAGCTTACGACCACCAGTTAACAGGGCCACTCGTTAAACCGAAACACCAGCAGCACAGGTAACATTACTGTTTACGTCAGTGTTTAATATCTTTATGTGGCATTCAGACCAAAAGCTAATTTAATCCACGCAACGCTTCAACAACTTCTAAAATGTTTGTTTTCTGAAAGGAGTTCGGATCGATCAGGGCTGTGCTATGCTAACTTGGTCACAGTAAAGTACGACAGCTGGAATAAAGTTACAGACACATGTTTTCTGAACTCACCAGGTAGTTCAGCCTCCACACAAACAGACAGTTGAGAGTCGTGAACTACTCAATTCTGTTTCCTGTGGTGACGGAGCCCATGCAGCTGCTGTGTGATAGTGAACGAACGTAAGAGTCCAAGATTCTTCACACATGCGTGAAAATGAACAAATTAGTCACTGAGACAACCCGTTCCTCCCGAATCATACGATTAGGTCTTATGAACAAAACGTTCATTGAACGACTCAACACTATAAATGAATAACAGAAAATGGCACCATATACAGAGGGGGATCACTTAACAACAAGCAACAAAGGCATTAAAGGAAAATAGCTAAGTCTTTGTTCAACTGTTACATTCATCAGACTATATAAGGCTTCAATATGATGTTTGATTTATTTTGAAATTTATATGATTTGTGAGTGTAATATTTTTTAGATAAGATAAAGAGGTTCAAATATTTAGCCTAGGCTTTTCTTTACAATGAATTTCAATCTTTTCATAAAATAAAGTATTTCCATCCATCCATCGTCAACCGCTTATCCTGCGTACAGGGTCACAGCTGACATTGGGTACACCCTGGACAGGTCGCCAGTCCATTGCAGGGCCACAGAGACAGACACTCACACTAAAATAATGTATTTATTTTTCTTAAATATCTAAAGTCACGTTCTTACAGAAATATTCGACACAAACACTGTTGTGTGTCAGGTGAAAGGAAACCTCCAACATGCTAACGCACATTAAACTGACATCACCCAGATGTGCTGATCACCGGGAAAATGGAAAAAACAGAAGCCCGAATCCTTATCCTGCTACTTTGAAGCCAATACTGTATAATACTGTATTTCAAGCCTTTAGATGGAAAAACACAACAGGATGAATAATCACTTAATTGTCACAGTAATTGGCATTTACATTTGCATATTATATTACATCACATTACCTTATCTAGCCAAGGGGTGACTTATTGTAACGACTCAAACGACAGAATTTATTTTGTATTTTTGTACCTATAAGAGTTCTGAGAGCACAAATATTGAAATTGAAATATTTCAGCAATATTTCATCAAAATAGTGTTAAAATATCTTCTTGTCTTGTTCTCATGAACACAGTATTGTGAATCGTGCATGTGAGCTAAATGTGTTGTCACACCCCTAATCTGAACCCCTATGTCCCACCACTTTTCAACACAAAATGACGTCCTTGATTCATTTTATGTTACCAGTGTGTTAAATATGAATGTATTAGAATACATTTTTATTAAATTCAAGTAACTTCGTGAATAATAGTTTTCTCTGGCTTAAAATTCATACAGATTTCCCATTATACGAAAGTGAAGTTGGCAATAAATTTCATCCTAGGGGGAATTAAAAAGGTCTTAAAAGTTTTAAATTTAACTGAGATTCCTGTTGGTTCCCTGTTACTGTGAAGGAGCTGCAGGAAGTGTTGAGTTTGTATTAATACCAAACTCCAGGCAGATCACTCAGTGTTTAATAAGACAGTCAGACAGGAAAAGCTGTTAATGAATGTTTCTGAAAGCAGGAGAGTTAAAATAAAAGGAACTAAAGGAACAAAGGTTTTCATCACCGACTGAAAGCTGAATTCAAGTCAGACACATCTGGAGATTTTCAACAACAAGCAACAAATGATTTTAGTTCTAACGAAATGTCTTCACAGAGAGAGGAAGAGGAGTCCTGTTTCTGTGGAGGAGCAGCCGTCCTGCTGTGCTTTGTGTCAGGACGTCCTGAAGGATCCAGTCTCTACCAGCTGTGGACACTGGTTCTGCAGACGGTGCATCACCTCATACTGGGACCAGTCTGCTTCATCAGGACACTCCTCCTGTCCCCAGTGTGGAGACAGATCCAGAACCAGAGCTGGACTGCAGACAGCCAGTCAGAGCAGCTCTGTACAAAGTAAGACTGGACATCTGTACATCTTAAACATGGAACCTGCTACATTTCATTACATTACGTTTATTTAGAGACTTATTGATTGATTGATTGAAAATTTATTAATCCCGGTAGGGAAACTGGTTTGCCACCAACCGCACAGCCATAAACACAGTACACAACCAACAGACAAACAAACAAATAAATATGCATTAGAAGAATACCAAAAACCTGATTTTAAGACTCAAATAAAAACAAATATTCAATTTCACAGTAATATAAAAATAATCAAACACTAACACTATTAAGGGCCTGGATGACACTCAATGCTTAACAGTGTTCATTAAAATATCTGACTGCTGCTGGGACAAAAGATCTTCTCATCCTCTCACTAGAACACCGAGGCAGAACCAATCGCTCACTGAAAGAGCTTCTAAGTCCCCTAAACAAATTGTGTAGTGGATGGCCTTCAAAAAAGCAGAACAGTTTTCAATTTTGAATGCATCCTCTTCTCCACAGTAACCTCCAATGCATCTGGGTTAAGACCAATAACTGAACCGCTCTCTTGATCAGTTTATTTATCCTATTTTTTGTCCTCAACAGATATACTACCCCCCCAGCAAAGTACAGCATAAAAGAACACTAGCTAAAATCCCTTGATAAAAAAACATTTAAGAGCTTTGTGCTGATATTAAATGATCTTAGTTTTCTCAAAAGAACAGTCTCGACTGAGCCTTCTTCATCATAACACTAGTGTTTTCTTTCCAGTTTAGTTTTCATCCACATGAACGCCTAAAAATTTATATGACTGCACAATTTCGATCACCTGACCATCAATTGTAATTGGGAGAACCTTCTCTTTTTTCTTTCTAAAGTCAATCACAAGTTCTTTAGTCTTCCCAACGTTCAGTTTCAGAAAGTTTGACTCACACCAGTTACAAAAAGACTGAATCTCCATCCGGTAAGCAAGATCATCACCCTTATTAAGTAGACCTACTAAAGCAGTGTCATCAGAGAATTTTTGTATCCAGCAGGATGGCTGACTATGCCTATAATCAGCAGTATAAAGTGAAAATAAAAAGGGGGATAAAACTGTACCCTGAGGTGCTCCTGTATTAGATAAAATGGTATTAGAATGTTTGTTACCCATCCTAACAAACTGAGGTCACGCTAAGAAGGTAGTCTAGGATCCAGGCAATGGTTGTTTTATGCAAATTAAAATTAATTAGTTTATTAACTAAAATATGTGGCTGTATAGTGTTAAAAGCACTTGAAAAATCAAAAACATGATCCTGACGGAACTGGCAGTAGTTTCAAGATGACTATAAATATTGTGAAGCATGAATAGTAGTGCATCATCTACCCCCACACCCTTCCTATAAGCAAATTGCAAAGGATCCTGAAAGGCAGACACATGCCTAGTCAGATGATCCAGTACAACCCTCTCAAAACACTTCATAATCTGTGAAGTCAAAGCTATAGGCCTCAGGTTAGAAAGATTGTTAGACACCTTAGCTTTTTTGGGAATGGGGACAAGACAGGATGTTTTCCACTTAACTGGGATTTGGGCAAAAGACAGAGACAGAGAAAACAATAAGTGGAAAACAGAGCACAGCTGGTCAGCACACACTTTTAGGGTAGCGTGGATGAACACCATCAGGACCTACTGCCTTATTTGGTTTAATGCTCTGAAACTGCTGACTAACCTCTTCAGTGTTAAGAAGAATAGCTGGACTACAGTCCTCAGAGCTGTACTGCCTAAGATTAGAACGGGCATTCTCATGTAGTGAAGA
Organism: Lepomis macrochirus; assembly: GCA_024633595.2. Lineage (NCBI taxonomy): Eukaryota > Metazoa > Chordata > Actinopteri > Centrarchiformes > Centrarchidae > Lepomis > Lepomis macrochirus. The sequence continues at coordinate 4,256,757 of JALXJV020000020.1, read as the reverse complement.
AAAGTCTAATTCATCAAACCTAGCAAAAGAGTATTAACATCGCTAGCCTGTAAACCCAAATTACATAAACTGGGTTTACTGGTCCCATATCCAGTAATAGATTTCATACCATTCCATAGTCCCCTTGTATTACTACAGGACATGTTTCCTTCTACCTTTTCCTTATACTCTAATTTGCCCTGTCTAATAATGACTTTCAACTCTCTTTGAGCATTTTAATTTTTTTCCTTATCACCACTGTAAAAGCAGCTTTCTTCTTATTTATAGCAGCCTTAACTTCTCTAGTGACCCAAGGTTTGTTATTGGGAAAAATTTTGATTAATTTACAAGGGATTATAGACTCAACACAATAATTAATGTAACAAGTCACTTTGTCAGAAATACTGTCCAAATCACTGTCTCCATCAAAAAAATACAGTCCAGTCTGTGCAGTCAAAGCACCCTCTCAATGTCTCACAGGCATCCTCTGTCCAGATGCGCACAGTCTTTATCGTTGTCGGCTGTTTCCGTATCACCGGGTATATTTAGACATCAAGGTTATCAAGTTATGATCCGATTTACCCAACGGAGGAAGTACTTTGGCGACATAGCCATCCTTAACGCTCGTGTAAAACAGGTCAATAGTTTTGTCAGCCCTCGTAGGACACGCCACACCATTTGCTTAAAAGACGGCAGAGAGGTTGAGAGGAGCCGTGGTTAAAATCCCCATTTATAATAACCAACGCTGCCTGGAGAGGACCGCTGTAAGTCATGCGTGATTCTCGAAATAGTGTCAGCAGCGCATTTCCCATTACCCGATGGGGTATATACACCACCAAGACAATAACATGGGAAAACTCCCTTGGTAAATAGTAAGGTCGACAACTTACTGCAATAAGCTCAATGTTCGGATCACAAACTCTCTCTTTTACCGTGACATGTTGGGTATGACACCACCGGTTATTCACATACAAACAAACACCTCCACCTTGCTTCTTGCCCGTGTTTGCTTGATCTCTGTCCATTCTATGTAGTGTGAAGCCTTCCATCTCCACATGCGAAGTCAGGTATCCTTTCGACAGCCACGCCTCAGAAAAGCAGAGTAGACTTGTCTGCCGAACCATGCGATCAAACTTCATCCATGCTGTCAGCTCGTCCGCCTTGTTGACAAGGGAGCGGACATTCCCCATTATAACCGAGGGTAGAACAGGTTTAAATCCCCGCCGACGGTTTCCAACCCGAACACCTCCTCTGCGGCCTCTCTTCCTTCCTTTGGCCCTAGGCATAATATCTGTCAGATCAACATCATTATCCAGGAATCCTGGCCCAGAAACCCGCAGCTGGAGAAGTTCCTGCCGGCTGTACATTATGAGAGGCGGACCAGGCTCACTCATCACCTGGATTGTTGTTTGTGCGACTTTCCAAACAATCAGTGTCCACAGCCACAGAAGGCAAACAACGGTGCGGTTGTTGAATAAAACCATAATTATGTCATCAAGGATTACTCACACCAATAATCCAAAATTAAAATACTTCTGAGGAGTCAAAAACACATAAAAACACATAAAAACACGAACGTTCAGGCGCACAGTGGTTGCAGAGTCGCCAGCCAGCAAAGGGGCGGCGCCTCTTCCAATAAGAACATTCAACCATGTGGATACAACCCAGAAATGACAAGAACCATGCAGGTACATCAGCTTCATCAAATAAGCTGAACTGCTTCAAGAGCTGCATTTAGTTTCTAGTTTTCAGGCTGAAGATGTGTAGAGTTTCTGCTGTCCTGAGGTCAGAGGGGAGCTAGGTCCACTATTTTGCTGAGCTGGACCTTAAAACTGTCAGCACAGGACTCTACTGTTACAATGACAAGCGCAAACTAGATGGGCTCTATTAGGCTTTTAAAACATGAAACAGATCAGTGCTGAATGCTCTGGTTCATATTATAGCCTAATAATTTGACTTCAGCAGCGGAATGCACTGTTTTGACACGATTTATTTTATGTGCGCATCGGCTCGGACAATAACTCTATACTTTGGTCTATAAGTATAAATCATCCACCGGCCCCCGGCAACTATTTATTTTTTCAGATTTAGAGACCAGCAACTCCACCAGTCTCTTTCTTGTGTGTTATATTGATCGATTTACTTTGATGATCAGAGAGGCTGCTGTCAGGCATTTAAACGTTTCCATCCGTGCAGTAATGTCAAAGCAAATATCGTGAGACAAATCAAAAAAACCTGCAGTAATACTTGACAGGACAGAGAGAGGAAACAGAATGAAACTTTTAGCTTCTATAATCCATGTTTAGAGTCTGATGGAACTCAGCATTGATCAGGAGGACTGCTGCTTTACTCAAAACGATTTCACTGCATGAACCCGGACTGTGTGTAAGACCTTTGGATGTGAAGAACATGTGTATTAACATCAGATCCTGACCGATCCAGTCGGCATGTTGGGAGATTTAAATATTAATTAATGTTGCTGTGGCTCCTGTGTAAATGTGCACAGTGTCACTGGGGACATGCTTCATCCAGCTGCTATTCAGTGTTAATTTTTAAAATCCTGCTGTGGCCATGGCGCAATGGATAAGATCCATGCCTTTGGTGTGGGTGTTGGGTTCAATCCCCCACTGTGACCCATCCACCATTGTGTCCCTGAGCAAGACACTTAACCCCTAGTTGCTCCAGAGGCGTGCGACCTCTGAAATGTATAGCAATTGTAAGTCGCTTTGGATAAAAGCATCAGCTAAATGAATAAATGTAAATCTACACATCACATTCAACAATAACATCAGTGATGTCAAAGTGAAATGACATTAAGGAATGCAGTTAGAACAGCGCTTTATGAGGCGCAACACAAACAGTGAAGGGCAGAAAGTTCAATCCTGCATTTGATTATTTTTAATAGGTTTAACTGATACAACTTATGAATACAACATAAACACTGCAGAATCCTGCTCCAGCTATGGGTTGGTCCAACTGCAGGTCACGCCCCTTTTAAACGTCATGTTTAAACATTTAAACGTCAAAAGATTTCCACAAGGATACACCGGCGAATCCTCGCTTATAGCTCCTCCAGCAACCTTCCTTGATCCTAGATCCTCGATGTGCATTTTAGGAATTTGAGATGTCCTTCAATATGGTGCGTTGACGGGTTTTCCGGGTATTTGGGAAATGAGAAAGGCCCAATTTTCACAAAGAACTATTTAACTAAAAGAGATGATATCGGTTTTAAATAAAAACACAGAACACCATTTTCCAAGGGAGTATGCGAGCCCACAGCTCCTCTACTACTGCTCCCAAACACCGCCATCTGATCCTGTCACAATCCTGTCTGTTTGGCCTGTTGGGGAGTCTGGGTTTTAGTTCTTTAGTCTTAGTTCTTGTTCTCATTTATTTTGGTTTAGCCTCCTGCACTCTGTGTCCTGGTTCTGTGTTCTCGTTTAGGTTTCTTGTACTCTTGCATGTATGTTCTGTCCTGTTGTTTATTCACACTGCCCCTTGTCTGCTTGTCATGTCAGTCTCTGTTTTCCTCTGCTCCCTGCCTGTGCCTCATTGTCCCTGATTCCTGTCACCTGTGTTGCTCCCGCCCTGCTCGTTAGTCCCTGTGTGTATATATACCTGGTGTTTCTGTCTTGTCTTTGTCGGGTCATTGTTTGTGGATTACCCTGTGTAGCAGTGTGTTTGTCTTCCCTGTCTCGTCGTGTTGGATTCTGGATTTGGTTTTGTTTTTTGGACTTTTGCCTGTTTCTGTTTTCACCTTGGATTACTTTTGTTTTTGGACTTTGTTATTTGGCCACTCAGCAGTAAGTGTGCTCACTTTGTGTTTGTTAAATAAACTGCTGAACTGTACCTGCCGGCTTTCGTGTCCTGCGTTTGGGTCCTCACCTGCTCTGCACTGCACCACACACGCCCCAGCGTGACAGATCCACTGGTCGGCAGCCACACAGGCTGGCCTCTCAAGACCAACCACATACCCTGGTTGCTGCTCTCTCCTTGTTTTTCATCCTCCAGGTACTGTTTGGGGAATCTGGGGCAGCAGCTGCTGATCACTAGTTGCAGCTGCGAGGCAGGAGGGGAAAGGGCAGAGAACTACAGGAGAACATGAGACAAAACACAGGACACACTGCTCTAGGGCCGTAACATGATTGTTTTTATTGATAATATAACCAGCAGATTGTCAAAGTTTCTTTGTTTTGTCTGAACTGACAAGATGGCGCCAGTGTGGGCGAATCGTCTGCTCAGTGTTTTCTTCGCTGTTGTTTTGTTTTTCTGTGTGTGCAGCAGAGATGTCTCGGCCTTATTTGTGTATGATTGCCAAGCTCTTCTTAACATCTGAGCCTCAGTGGAATCGTTGCTTCCAAAATACAATCTGGGAGACCAAACCTCCCTCCCTTCCTATCCAGTATACCTACAGGCCTGCAGCGCTTACCCAGTGCCTATTCCTGTAAGAAACGTCTTAGAAGACGGGGAAAGCGGGGGGGTGTACTGGTGAGATCCAAAGCCTACCTGATGCTCACCGATGCGATCAATCCTCGCCTCTTGAGTGATGGATGGTACTGTCGGTCCGCTATCTACTCACTGGAATTCAGAGGCCGGTGGATCCGGGATATTACTCCTGCTCAAACTGATGTCTGCTACCCATCGATCGAGGCTCCCGCACCCCGGCGGACCCGGGCCCGTGGTGGCGGGGTGAACCACGAGAACCTTCGGTCATTAGGCCGTGCTTCATCATCAGCCAGCGGGGAGCTTGTCCTTCACATGGCTCTGATCAACGCTAGATCACTAGCAAACAAGACGTTCCTACTCAATAACTTTGTCACCTCTCGGGAGTTGGATTTTATGTTCTTGACAGAAACCTGGCTCCATCCTGGTGAGTCTAGCCCTTTCTCAGAACTTCTTCCTCCCGACTGTACATTTCTCAGCTCCCCATGGACCACTGGGAGGGGTGGAAGTCTAGCGGCTGTATTGAAATCCACTTTTCACTGCCGATCTGGCGGTGATTGTGTTAAAATAGGATCGTCTTCTTACTGTTGGTGATTTTAATATTTAAGTATGCTGCGAAAACAATCCTTTGGCCAAAGATTTTATGAATCTTACTGACTCTTTCAACCTTAACCAGTCAGTGACTGGCCCAACACATGAAAAAGGTCACACATTGGCTCTTGTACTGTCGCACGGTCTCTGTGTCCATATTAAAATGTAAATGTAAATGCTCCGTACTTGTATAGCGCCTTTCCAGTCTTTTCGACCACTCAAAGCTCTTTAACACTACATCTGCATTTACCTTTCACTCACATTCATACACTGAGCCTAAGTGCTCAAACAGAAACTGACAGTCACACACTATTCATACACTGGCGGAACAGCCGCCAGAGGCAATTTGGGGTTCAGTGTCTTGCCCAAGGACACTTCGACATGCAGCCTGGGGGAGCCGGGGATTGAACCGGCAACCTTCCGATTAACGGCCAACCCGCTCTACCTCCTGAGCCACAGCCGCCCTTATTAAGGAAATTTGTAACACCGGTATATCTGATCACCTGCCTGTTCTGTTCACTGCTACCATCCCCTGCTCCAGGGTCACAGCTTGTCATCCTACTCGTCCTCAGCGTGCAATCAGCCCTTCAACTACACTGCAGTTTGCAAATGCTTTTAAAAAAACTAAACTCTGTAACTTGGATGATGGCTGTGGTCTCAGTGCTGAGGAGCTCTTTTCCTCTTTTTGCTCTACCTGCACTGATATCCTGGACTCTGTTGCTCCTTTTAGAATTAAACCCCTAAAGCCATCCTCAGAACCATGGTTAAATAGCACAACCCACTCTCTCAGGCGTAGACAAGCTGAAAGGAAATGGAAAAAAGATCAGCTCCAGGTTTCCCTGGAAATTCTAAGAGACTGCCTTGCAAGCTATCAGAGAGCTGTAAAAATCGCTAAAACTAAATTCATATCCAACACTATCTCCAACAATAATCATAGGCCCCAGGTTCTCTTCAAAAATCTAAACTCTCTTATAAATCCTAGCGACGCAGCTCAAATTGTGCCCACACCTACATTATGCGAAGATTTTAAAACGTTTTTTATTGGAAAGATTTCTGGGCTTAGATCTCTACCAACCTCCTCTGCCATAGACCCTTCAGTTCCTCCTATATACTCAGCTATCTAAGATAGTTCAGAGTCTGCAGCCTACAAATTGTCCCTCAGATATCTTTCCCTCTTGTTTTTTAAAGGACGTTTTTAATACTGTTGGGTCCAGCATTCTTATTTTAATAAATACATGTCTGAGCACAGGGTGTGTCCCAGCTGCTTTTAAACATGCTGCAGTCCAGCCTCTTATCAAAAAATCTAATCTGGATCATGACGTTTTCTCTAACTTCAGGCCTATTTCCAAACTACCTTTTCTCTCGAAAGTGTTGGAGAGAATAGTCCTGAACCAACTACAAACATTCCTCGACAACCATGGTATCCAGGAGAAGTTCCAATCTGGCTTTAAACCACGTCATAGTACAGAAACAGCACTTTTAAGGGTTTTAAACGATCTGCTTTTAACGGTGGATTCAGGTAACTCTGCTGTTCTGGTGCTTCTAGATCTTACTGCCGCCTTTGATACTGTGGATCACGCAATCCTTTTATCTCGCCTTGAACGCTGTGTAGGTATCAAAGGTACGGCCTTGAAATGGTTTCAGTCATACCTGACTGATAGGAGCTTCTCTGTTCATTTAGCTGAACACTCCTCGTCAGCTGCTCCTCTCACCTGCGGGGTCCCTCAAGGCTCTATTCTGGGCCCCATCCTCTTCTCATTGTATATATTCATCCCATTAATGCATGTTACTAACTCGACTTCTTCCCTTTCCCGTGGTCGTGTGCTTCCCCCTCCTGTCGCTTCCTGCGGGTGTTGCTGGCTCTGGAGCTGTGGAGTCTGGATCTGTGGTTGGGAGTCTCCTGCTGCCCCCGTGTTCTTGCTCGACGCCCTCTGCTACAGTTGCAACTGCTATTACTAGTCCTATTGCTATTATTACTGTTATTATTATTATCATTAACATTACTATAAATATCTGTACCATTTTACATTCAGTCTGTAGCACCATCACCTTTACTGTCTGTACCTCTATGTGTATACTGTGTAGGCTGCCTCCCTCTGCTCTCTCTCTCTCTTTCTCTTGCTCTCTCTCTTTCTCTTGCTCTCTCTCTCTCTCTCTCCCCCTCACCCCCAACCGGTCGAGGCAGATGCCCCCCCCACCCTGAGCCATGGTTCTGCTCGAGGTTTCTGCCTCTTAAAGGAAGTTTTTCCTTGCCTGTGTCGCCTAGTGCTGCTCTTGGTGGGAATTGTTGGGCTTCTGTAAATAACTTCAGAGTTCGGTCTAGACCTGCTCTTTATGAAAAGCGCTGTGAGATAACGGTTGTTGTGATTTGGCGCTATATAAATAAAATTGAATTGAATTGAATATGTTGCCACTGGGTTCTATTTTCCAGAAATATAACATCTCCTATCACTGCTTTCCTGATGATGTTCAAATCTAAATGCCTATGAAATCTATAACCAAACATTCTGTGCAGCCATTAATAGACTGCCTAAACGAGGTTAAAACCTGGATGGAGTTAAACTTCCTAACTCTGAATGAAAATAAAACAGAGATCTTGACGTGTGGACTTTTAGACACACTGGGTGACCCTCTTAGCACTTTGGGCCCCTTAGCCTCAGAAAATCGATCTTCTGTTAAAAATCTTGGTGTTATTTTTGACACCTTATTCACTTTCAATAAGCAAATCAGTGCAGCCGTCAAGACCAGCTTCTTCCAGCTAAGACTTCTAGCAAAATTAAAGCCCTTTCTTCATCACAAAGACCTTGAAAAAGTCATCCATGCTTTTATTACTGCTCGGCTGGACTATTGAATTCATTATACATGGGTCTACATCAGAAATCTTTAAATCGCCTCCAGTTAGTCCAAAACGCAGCTGCAGCCTTTTAACGAAAACAAAAAAGCATGAACACATAACGCCTGTCTTGGTCTCCCTCCACTGGCTACCTGTCCATTATAGGAAAGATTTTAAGATTTTATTGCTTGCTTTTAAGGCCTTAAATGGTCTGGCGCCACCCTATCTAGCTGATCTCTTATGCCACCAGATAACAATTTGCAGTGGGGGCCCCCACCCTATGGAACGACCTCCCCATGCATATTAAAGCTGCACAGACCCTACAAATGTTTAGAGTTGTTTTGTTTTTATTTTATACTTGTTATTTATGTATTTGACATCGACCCTGTTCAGCACTTTGCTCAACTGTTGTTGATTTTAAATGTGCTATAGAAATAAAATTGTCTTTGTCTTGTCTGAACTTTCTTCTCTTCTTTAGTGAGAGGTGGTCTGCAGGAGGTTTTAGATGAACATAAGATCAGTCTGAGGAGGAGATGTGAACGTGTGACTGAAGGAAGTGATGAAACAGGAAGTGGAACCCTCCTCAACAGGATCTACACTGAGCTCTACATCACAGAGGGACAGAGTGAAGAGGTTAATACCCAGCATGAGGTGAGGCAGCTTGAGACAGCTTCCAAGAAGGAGACCCTCCATGACGCTCCAATCAAATGCCAGGACATCTTTAAAGCCTTACCTGGCCAACAGAGACCCATCAGAGTGGTTCTGACCAACGGCGTCGCTGGCGTTGGAAAAACCTTCTCAGTGCAGAAGTTCACTCTGGACTGGGCAGAGGGCTCGGAAAACCAAGATGTCAGTCTGCTGGTTCTGCTCTCGTTCAGGGAGCTGAACTTGATCAAAGATGAGCAGCACAGTCTCCTCACGCTGCTCCATGTTTTCCATCCAACATTACAGAAGGTCCCAGCAGAGAAGCTCGCTGTCTGTAAACTGTTGTTCATCTTTGACGGCCTGGATGAAAGCAGACTTTCATTGGATTTCCACAACAATCAGGTTGTGTCTGATGTCACACAGAAGTCATCTGTCAACCTGCTGCTGACAAACCTCATCCAGGGGAATCTGCTTCCCTCGGCTCTCGTCTGGATAACTTCCCGACCTGCAGCGGCCAATCAGATCCCTCCTTCGTGCGTCGGCAGGGTAACAGAAGTACTGAGGCTTCACTGGCGCTCAGAAGGAGGAGTACTTCAGGAGGAGAGTCAGTGATGAAGAGCTGTCCAGCAGAATCATCTCACACATCAAGACCTCCAGGAGCCTCCACATCATGTGTCTAATCCCAGTCTTCTGCTGGATCACTGCTACAGTTCTGGAGCACATGTTGACTACAGACCAGAGAGGAGAGCTGCCCAAGACCCTGACTGACCTGTACTCACACTTCCTGCTGGTTCAGATAAAGAGGAAGAAGCAGAAGTACGATGAGGGACATGAGACGAGTCCACAGGAGCTGACGGAGGCTGACAGGAAGGTTCTTCTGAAGCTGGGGAGGCTGGCGTTTGAACAGCTGGAGAAAGGAAACATCATGTTCTACCAAGAAGACCTGGAGCAGTGTGGTCTTGATGTCACAGAGGCCTCGGTGTACTCAGGAGTTTGTACAGAGATCTTCAAAAGAGAGAGTGTGATCTTCCAGAAAACAGTCTACTGCTTTGTTCATCTGAGCGTTCAGGAGTTTCTGGCTGCAGTCTACATGTTCCACTGTTACACCAGCAGGAACTCAGAGAGACTGGAGACTTTCCTGGAGAAGACCAAAAGCAGGAGGTCAATCCTGAAGTCTTTTCTCAAGATGTTTCTTAAGTATTTTGGAATCAATGATAGAAGTGGTTCATCCCTGGATGTTTTCCTGACGAGTGCCATGGAGAAATCTCTCCAAAGTGAAAATGGCCACCTGGACCTGTTTGTTCGCTTCCTTCATGGCCTCTCTCTGGAGTCCAACCAGAGACTCTTAGGAGGCCTGCTGGGTCAGACAGACAACAGTCCAGAAATCATCCAGAGAGCCATCAAAAACCTGAAGAAGATGAACAGTGATAAGGTCTCTCCTGACAGAAGCATCAACATCTTCCACTGTCTGACGGAGATGAACGACCACTCAGTACATCAGGATATCCAAAAATTCCTGAAGTCAGAAAACAGTTCAAAGAAGAAACTCTCTGAGATCCACTGCTCAGCTCTGGCCTACATGCTGCAGATGTCAGAGGAGGTTCTGGATGAGTTTGAACTGAAGAAGTACAACACATCACAGGAGGGACGACACAGACTGATTCCAGCTGTGGGGAACTGCAGAAAGGCTATGTAAGTCCAGTTGTGATTATCAGCACTGTAAAACTGCAGCATCAGTATTACAGTAAAGATACACAATTTACCCACATTTACATTACATTTATTCATTTATCTGACGCTTTTCTATGAGCATTGAGGACTTAATTTCCTCCATTCTGGTGAAGACTTCTACATTTACATTTACTCATTTAGCTGACGCTTTTATCCAAAGCGACTTACAATTGCTGTACATGTCAGAGGCCACACGCCTCTGGAGCAACGAGTGGTTACGTGTCTTGCTCAGAGACACAATGGTGGATGGGTCACAGTGGGGGATCGAACCCGGTTCTCTCACACCAAAGTCAGCCATCTTATCCATTGCACACACACACACACACACACACACACAATATAAAACATATACACACTAAACTAGAAATAAACCTGCTTATTGAAATAATTCTTCATGTGTTACACCACAGATGTCTACAGAATGTTTTGGGTTCATAGCTATCAAGTCAGAGAAGTATCTTCTATCATCTTTCTTTGGGTGATCTCTCTGACTTCAAGAAGCTCTTTAAAAGTCATCTCTTCCTCTAACCCCTAACCTCTAACATGCACTTCCTGTGCTCCTCTTCTTTTATCTCTCACAGCACACTTGTCTTGATTGCACTATTTGTCACCTCTTATTGCTTCCCCTAGGTTTGGAGTAATTAGCTCTTACGTACATCTATTGTTGCTTGTAGATCTTTTACTTCACAGGTCCTTGTATGTTCCTCAGATGTAAGTCCCTTTGGAGAAAAGCATCTGTCAAATGAGTAAAAGTAAATTAGGGGTTGAACAGTAATCGGTCCTGCCATTTATCGTGCCCGATATTTAGCATTTTTCCAATAATCTGCATCAGCCGTTTTAAAAAATAGATAGCCGATATAATCAATACATTTTTAAAATGCGTTCCTTTGGCTCTGATCATAGACTGTATATAAAAATGGACAAAGCGTCCATGATATCACCCATAGTTCTGAAGAGCCATTTTGAAAATTTGTTGGAGCTCGCCAGCGCCAGCTTGGTAGCGTGTCACCCAGCATCACTCCCAGATAACCATAAATGGATAAAGAGGCGGTTTGTGGGTGGAGCTGAGGTGACGGGTTGCTGAAACCACTCCCGCCTAGGTTGATGTGACAGAGTTAGCTCAGGCTAAGGAGCTAATGCTATATGCTACTGTGCTGCTGTGTCAGCTAAACCTCTGGGGCTGTATGTTTGGATGGTAGCTTGAGGCTGTATTGCTCCCACCTTCCACTCGAGGTTAGTTAACCTAAGAGTATACAACAACAGTTTAAATAACTATCTATCATTAATGAGGTTTAAAGTGCTTCCATGGTTTTTTAATATATAAATGTGTTCATTTGCAACTCTAGATTTTGCGGAGACTTGCAGGAATTTGGGATTTAACATTAACAGTTACCATGAAAGCTGATGTTAGATTCCTATTAGATTAAGTTAGAGATGACGGTAACTTTATGATTACAAAACGTTAGCTATTTAAAACGTTAGCCATAACATTAACATTTGCTGCAGCTGTTCTTCACACAGCTTGATTTTTTATTTGAGTAATGTGACTGCTGTTGGCAGCGCTGTGAGAGATTATAGTCTTGGAATATGAATGTTGAGAGAAAAAGTCCCTTTTATTTTTGTCACAAGATGTTTATTTAAACTGAGTATTGACGTTAGTCTTGGCTACTTGACATTTGACAGCTGATATTACATTGTCTGTCTTCAAAGGACAACACAATAAATAGTGTTGACTGTTGTTTTTTGTCATATTTTGCTCCCTTGTTCAATTTCTCTCACATTTGACATAATAGTAAAACTGATCCATCTTTTAGAGCATCTCAAAAAATTAGAACATCATGGAAAAGTTTATTGTGAGCAGCAGAACCAGACTGAGATTAAAGGCTCAGGAAATCTTTGCTGGTGTTTTGAGTTAATTAGCTGATTAAAGAGCTCTTTTCAGGTTGAAATTTCCATATTATAATTACTTCTTGTGAAATTCTTGTACATTTTGAGACACATTTTGAGTTCCATAAGCTGTACCTTGAAATATTTTACTTTGTGTAACTGATCTAGAATATATGATTGTTTATTTTTTTAATTACTGAATAAAATTAACATTTCCAGATATCCTGTTTTTTTAACGATGCATTGGTATAGTTGTCTTCATGGACCAACATGGAAAGAACTCCCCTTTTGTTTACTTTTAGTGTTAAACATTGTCCATATGTGTTTTATGTCCATTTTAACTCATTTTGTCTTTACTACTGACTGAAAATGTTACATTTCACATTGTGTCTGTCAATTCCACAGACATGCTAGTCATACAACACAGATACAGATCTTTTTTGCAACAGTAGAGTATAATGTATAAGGAAATGTAACGGTTGTCTCTTAAAAAATGTCCAAATTAAACCAGTAAAGAACATCAGCGTTTTATTTTTTACTTTCTACTCACACATACACTCACTGGCCACTTTATTAGGTACACCTTACTAGTACCGGGTTGGACCCCTTTTTGTCTTTAGAACTGCCTTAATTGTACAGGTGTACCTAATGAAGTGGCCAGTGAGTGTATACAAAATGTTAACCTATAAACACCATATTAATATTTTCATTTACAGCTTTTAACTATATTATTAAGTTTTAGATCACACTATTTACAATTAACATAGGAAACTCATTTTATTTGTAGTATTTAGTCTGATCAATTTTATATAACAAACTATTCCTAATACACAATCTTGCGTTCATGAAAGCACCAATATTAAAAGGTTAAAAATGGAAAAATGTATGACTTGTAACAGTTGTTATAAAGAACCTGTTGATCGCAGCCCCTTGTCATAATTTGACATCAGTAGTGTTCAGAGTAAAAGTTAAAAGAACATGCTGAACAAGCAGTAATGTGCAGGTTCTGAAAGAGCCACACTGGAAGCTGGGACTGTTATTTCATGTAGAGCTGGACGGTGTTTCATATGAATGTGTTCTGCAATCAGCAGCGCTGGCACATGAAAGACGACATGGGTACAAAGTTACTGGGAGTACACACAGTTTTTTCCCAACTGCCATAAACATGCTGAACTCTGAGATCACCTCTGCATAATAACCTCTCTGGCATGTGACAATAATTAGGGTGGTTTACTCATGTGCAATAATAATCTTGCTGCTGGACACGTACAAGTTTCTTTATGTTTGGCTGCATGAGTTTGTATAGTTGGAGCAACTGGTGTAGCTGTAGAGTTAACAGGTGAAGTCACTACGTCTTTATTGACGTAGCAGCACGCTGTCATTAATATTAATGAGAGCTCTTTTTACCTTTTTGTATTTTACAGTTTCTACATTCTAAACCTTCTTCAGCTCTGAACAGATTATTAAGCATTGAATGATTTCAACTAGAAACATTGTCTTCTAAAGTTACATCATTTATTCTTTATTCAGATTGTGGCGCTGCCGTTTGTCAGAGATCAGCTGTGCTTCTCTGGCCTCAGCTCTGAAGTCCAACCCCTCCCATCTGAGAGAGCTGCACCTGAGCTACAACCAGCTACAGGATTCAGGAGTGAAGCTGCTGTGTGGTTTTCTGGAGAGTCCACACTGCAGACTGGAGAGTCTGGGGTCAGACACCATTGTTTCCTTCTATGCTGAGATTGATATTATGTGAAAGTTGTGGCAACATTAAAGTGCAGATACAAGGCTGATAGTATACTGATCCACACTGAGGATCTTAATGCTTCTTGGGTCAGTTAATGTGTTTTGCTCTTGTCCATGTTTATCTGCCAAATTTAAATCCATTACACAAGTTCCTTATTTTCTAGGTTTGCCTGAGCACAAATCAGAACAGTTAATTTTTAAAGTTTGTCAGTCTGAAAAGTTTGGCTTTGAATTAAGTCTGAACTCAAACTTGGTCCATAGTCAACGCAGTGTTTTACAGGAACATTTCTACATAAAGCCCCTCTCTGTCTCACAAACACACTCTAAAACATCCAGTAGCACAGAGACAGAGAGGGTGAAGTGTATTTCCAAATGCAGCTGTTTGAAGGATCATGTTTGATCTGTCACCAACAACAGGTGACATTTCAACATGTGAGGATACTTCCTGTCAGGAAATGATTTGATCACTTTGTGTTCTGATCAACTAGTAAACAAGGGCATACATAATATACTATGTTTGTTCAGGAAGGTACTCTGTTATATATAAAATGAAAAGAACCAGCCTCTCACTTAGCAAGGTGCACATTTGATCCATTTCTAAAGATGACTGAGAATGAAGCTCACAGTCAGCTGTGTGTTGATTGCAATGACAGTGGTGATGAAGAGGTGCTAAATCTGGGCTTTGAATTGAGCATCAGAAGTGATGGGACAGGTGTTAAAGAGCTCTGTACAGTATTACTTATTTCATATTGGCCATTTTGGAATTCTATGGAAAACATCTGTCTTGGTATTTTTTTAAACATGACACATGATTGTTATGAATTAGAAGAAAAAGAAGAGAATGGAAGTAACAGAACATGTCAAGAACATGTGTGATTTGATCTTTATTGTATGAATGTTGTGCTGACATTTGAATGATGTCTGTAGAAGGCTGACATTATGATGATCCACAATAACACAATGACAAAGTCCCTCTACTCATTTTAGGGAAAAGCTCATTCATTAGGACATAGTAATGTTGAGCTCCACATTTAAAATCTGAACTCCTGATTGGATTAAAAATGGATTTTTATCTCCATCATTTATTCTTTTTTCAGATTGATTTGCTGCGATATGTCAGAGATCAGCTGTGCTTCTCTGGTCTCAGCTCTGAAGTCCAACCACTCCCATCTGAGAGAGCTGTGGCTGAGTGACAACAAGCTGCTGGATTCAGGAGTGAAGCTGCTGTCTGATGTTCTGGAGAGTCCACACTGTAGACTTGAGAAACTAGGGTCAGACACCATCTTTTCCTTCTGTTCTGAGATTAATATGATGCGAAAGTTGTGGTGACACTAAAGTGCAGACATAAGGCTGATATTATACTGATCCACACTGAGGACCTTAATGCTAAAGTATTTCCTTCTTCTGTGGTTAAGTCCATTGACTGTGAAACTTTTCTGATTTTAATCCAGCTTTGTATCATTACAATGTGGGTAATGAATGCAAATGAGCATGTTTCCTGCACCCAGAGCTCCCCGCTCATTTGCTGGTTCTGGGCTATTGTAGAAACTACAGACTGTACTTCTGCATTTTTACGTGGCCTGTGTTTCCTGTTTCTCTCTTCAGGAAACATATTTCACTGACTGTTTAACTGGAATACCAAAGAGTTTGTGACCAGGTTGCCATTTTTTTTTATATATAAAACAGCAAGCACTGGCAAACTCACAATACTTTACCCATCAGCTGAGTGTCTCGTTATCTGGTGCATTCAGGTTTTTGCAGGATTTTAATTTTGAGCAACAAGCAATACCAGAGTAATTTTCTTTGGACATTTAAAAACAATTTCAAAAATATTTGTGCCTTTCTACTGCATAGACAGCCCGGTTTTATGAAAAGATAAACTTTTTAAAGACCTCTTTAATGTAACAGGAAAAACCATTTCACACCAAACCACTTAAACTCTTGATTTTCATCTTATGTTCCAGATCATGGTTTTATTGAAATCCATGAAACTGCTTTGATGACTCCACTATTCCAAAAAGAAATATTCAGTCCCTCACAACTATTAAGGCAACTTCAACAAATCCAAGTGAATTCAGTGCGCCTTGCAATTTTTATCAATCACCGCAACTTTTCTGCAACTTTGACCAATCATCGCGTTCTCCTGCAAAGCATCATCATACGTCATCAAACTCACTTCCTTGTTTTGTTCAGAAGACGCAGCGGACATGTGTGCTGCCAACATCGTAATATTTATTAGTATATTTATTAGTGGTGGGCCGTTATCGGCGTTAACGGGCTGCGTTAACGTGAGACTCTTATCGGGCAATAAAAAAAATATCGCCGTTAATCTATTCTCAAAGTTGGGTTGGGAGCTGGGTCTATACTACGCAGTTATGATGACTTTCACCTTGATATTTTAGCTCGTAATTGCACTGTAGGGCGAGAACGAGTCTTCGAACCTGTGTGTCTGCCTGCTGTGAAATTACCACATCAAACGTGGACGCGTTAACATGGATGCAGCTGTTGCTGCGCTCCATTTACCTCGGAGGGCGGAGCTGGGAATGACGCCACACCCGAAGTTGACTGTGTTCCAGTTAACAACCTCGCCGGCCAGCTGTTTGTTTACAACTAGCCAGGTTAGTTATTGATACGCGGTTGATTAAAACGACATTGTGCGGTATTTCCTCACACTAACTGTAGCAACACGTCCACAGACAGCTGTTGGACAGCACTTTGTGTACGGACATTTCTGAAGCCGCCGGGTTTGCTTCTGGAAAAATTTACTTTTAAGAAGCTTCCCAATGGAAAATTCGACAAGACTAAGGTTGTTTGCACCTTGTGCAATGAGGAATTAGTTTACTGTAGGAGTTCTTCCAGTCTCAAGTAGCCTACCACCTAAACGCAAAGCACATCAAACGCTACACACAAGTACATCTTATTGAACATGATTTATTTTCATCACCAATTATCATAGTAGAACAGCTTTGTCAAGCAGTTTGTGATGCATTTTGGAAACAGGAGATGAGCCCCTGGTCTAATGCGCCACCTGGCTTGAAACCCGTTCACACACATACTGAATGCCTTCGGCAGAATTCAAATCAGCCATTTTCATCTAGATTAATCTAGATTAATTTCAAGATTACAGTGAGATTAATCTATATTAAAAAAATTAATCTATGCCCACCACTAATATTTATACATACAATGCATGGTAACTTAGAGGTAACGTTAATGTATTGTAGTATATCGAGTGAATAACATCGAAGTTATTGTCTTGTTTGCATGACACTGAAGTGTGTGTGCGTGTGTGTGTGTGTGTGTGTGTGTGTGAGAGAGATTTAAGAACTTAGAACAGCTTTCTCAAAAAGTTTAGACACGACTTTGAATTCTATCAATTATGATGTGTACTGAAATCAGTTGAGTTGAGTGTGTGAGCCAAAGGAAAAAAGCATAATATGAGTACTTTAAGTAAAAATCTATCTACCTTTGCCGTTTTAACCTTTAAAAACTAATGCCAAAGAACATCGCAACTTTCATTGCAACTTTTTAGAAAAGCCGCCCGCAACATCAGGAATTTTAGGCCGCAACAATCACAAAAAAGGTCCGCGAAATCCTGGAGGGACTGAATATTGTAGAGAAAAGAAACACACAACACAAACCCAGTCCGACGCCGGCCGAGAAAGAGAGAGAACAACAGACTGATCAGTCCTGGCTAAACAAGCTCTGAAAGTAGAGCTACACAGGTGATTGCCCAACCCAATCAGCCTCCCTGCCTGCAGCCTCCTGCAGGAGAAGGAAGCAGGAAGGGGGAGGGGTGGTAACAATAATGAATCGGTGTTATCCGCATACTTGTCAACCTCAACATCATAGGGCAAATTGCAAATGCAAGAGCATTGGTTTAGATTCAATAGTGAAGACTGAAATTACATTTTAAGCATTGAGTCTATGAAGATTCTCAGTCATCCAGGTCATAGTTAGCCAATGAAGGTTCAAGTCAAGGGCAACTGGACTTGGTTGAAGATACTGGAAGACGTTTCATCCAAGGAACTTCTTCAGTTCTGACTGACTGGAAGGGAAACTCAGCTATTTAACCTCAGTGGGGTCGTTTGCCAGGATCGTCAATACTGCTGGTTTGTTAGTGTTCCTGGTTGCTGTAACGACAGTCGTTACAGTCGTTAGGACTACCCGAGGCCAAGACTGAACGACCATCATTGGTATCTTCACCTGAAACCAATAGGTGACATTTGTTTAGTTTCCTGGGAAGTGATGAAAGGACAGCATTGTAAGAGAGGGATAAGTGGTGGCGTAGACCCCCTCCTCTGTTCAATGATGGCTTCTCGACCCATGTGTAGATGCTTCCTTGACCCCTCTTTCAAACCATCCATCTTCTCTGTCTAGGATGTGCACTTGCTGGTCCTCAAACGAGTGTCCTCTGTCCTTCAGATGTAAGTAGACTGCAGAGTCTTGACCTGAGGAGTTGGCCCTTCTGTGTTGGGCCATGCGTTTGTGTAGTGGTTGTTTGGTCTCCCCAATATGCAGGTCTGTGCATTTCTCACTGCATTGGACCGCATACACTAGATTGCTTTTCTTGTGTTTGGGTGTGCGGTCTTTGGGGTGTACCAATATCTGTCTTAATGTGTTGAAAATCCTCCTGAGTTTCTCTGATACTCCAGACACGTATGGAATCACAATGTTGTTGAGTTTGATCTTCTTTTCCTCGTCCTCTGTAGTTTGGTTCTTCTTGGATCTTTTGGCTGTTTCCACAAAGGTCCATTTAGGGTATCCACAGGTTGTAAGTGCCTTGCTCAGGTGGTTCTGTTCCTTCTCTCTGGCCTGGGCGCTTGTTTGTATGTTTTCCACTCTGTGGTGCAGTGTTCTCATGACCCCTAGCTTGTGCTCCAGTGAGTGGTGGGAATCGAACAGTAGGTATTGGTGTATGTGTTCCGGTTTTCTGTAAACCCCAATCTGCAGGCTCCTGTCCTCCTTTAATGTGTACAGCGCAGTCCAGGAAGGCCAAACTGTTGTTGTGGACATCTTCTCGTGTGAACTTGATGTTACTGTCCACAGAGTTGATGTGTTCTGTGAAAGCTTGCACTTCCTGGCTTTTAATTTTGACCCATGTGTCGTCCACATATCTGTCCCAGTGGCTTGGTGCTGTTCCTTTGAAGGAGTTGAGGGCTTTGTTCTCCACTTCTTCCATGTAGATGTTTGCCACAATCGGGGATACCGGTGAGCCCATGGCACAGCCATTCTTCTGTCTGTGGAATCCCCCGTTGTAGTGGAAATAGGTTTAGACAGAGGTCGAGTAATTTATAGATCCGGTCAGGATTTGAGGCTAGTTGTGTTGTCCAGGGTGTTGTCTTGTGTTAGCTGTTTCCTTACAGTTTCTACTGCTTCTATGGTGGGGATGCAGGTGAACAAAGAGGCCACATCGTAGGATACCATGGTTTCATCTGGATCCAGTTTTAGTCCTCGAACTTTGTTTACAAAGTCAATAGAGTTTTGGATGTGGTAAGGTGTTTCCCACCAAAGGAGCTAAGATGGCCAAGATGTGTTTGGCAATGTTATAGGTGACTGAGTTAATGTTGCTGATAATCGGCCTGAGTGGGGCTCCTTCTTTGTGTATCTTGGGTAGGCCATACATGCATGGAATGGCTTCTCCAGGATACAAGCGATAATATTGCTCACGGTTGATGGTGTTGTCTTTCTGTAGCTGTTGTAGACATTCTATGGCCTTTTTCTTGTATCCACTGGTTGGGTCTCGTCTCAGTGTCTCATATGTGTTTGTGTCCATTAGTAGTGTGTTGACCTTGTTCTGGTAGTCCGCTGTGTTAAGGACTACCGTGCATCTTCCTTTGTCAGCAGGTAAGATAGTGATGTTCTGATCCCTGCTCAGAGATGTCACCACCTTCCTTCCTTGGATGGTGAGGTTGAAAGGGGGGGGCTTTGCATTAGAAAGGGCTGCAGACACCTTTGGACTGAGCTGTTTCTGTTAATTTATTTTTCCTAATGGACGATTCTGTGGCTGTGATGAGGTCCACTATAGGTAGCTGCTGTGGTGTAATAGCAAAGTTTAATCCTTTGGCCAGAACGTCTTTCTCTGGTTGGGTGAGTTCCCTATCTGACAGGTTTTTCACCCATCTGTTGTCTGTTTCATGTGTTGTGGAGTTGTTGTCCTTTCTCCTCCAAGACAATTCTCCTGTTTTGTTGGTGCTGCTCGCTCTGGACTGTAGGTTTTGGAATTTCCAGGTCTGTCTTTCTTTGCTCTTGTTGTGCTGAGATAGCTGTGCTTTCTTGATGAAGTCCATGACCTTTTCCAGTTCTGTACTGGGCAGATATGTTTCTAGTTTGTGGTGTATGTTGTCCAATTCTTTGTTCAGGGCTTCAATGGTGAAATTTATCTGTCTCACTCTCTCATTCAGTAGCTGGTGTTGCGCCTTCTCCAGGATTATTCTGGCTCTGTGTCCTTTCACCGTGGAGCCTAAGTGCAGGCTTTTGGGAATAAGTTTGTGTTGTAGGCATCTCAGGTTAATCGTAGATGGTTCCTGTACTCTGCAATTTCCCTGGCTGTCCTTTCATACTCCCGTACCAATCTAAAGGGTGTTCATCCCACAATGGTTCACAAGATGTCTATGAGCATTGAGGACTTAATTTCCTCCATTCTGGTGAAGACTTCTACATTTACATTTACTCATTTAGCTGTTGCTTTTATCCAAAGCGACTTACAATTGCTATACGTGTCAGAGGCCACACGCCTCTGAAGCAACTAGGGGTTAAGTGTCTTGCTCAAGGACACAATGGTGGATGGGTCACAGTGGGGGATTGAACCCTGGTCTCTCACACCAAAGGCATAGTCTTATCCATTGTGCCATTACCACCCCAAGACTTCTGCCTTTTAGCCTCAATTTTTGACTCAATTTATGGTGGAAAAGTCTTCATTTATGAGGGGAACACAAATTCAGGCAGCAGGTGACAATTCAAAACATTACAAATGTATATAATATAATGCAGTAAGGCATTGAGACATTCTGTAGCTATTGCTTTGAAATAGCCAATAGTTCTCCTGTAGATCAACTTTTATAATTTAATAAAAATCCGTGCTGAGTCAGCACACCTGCAGGCATGACTCAGTCTTTCATCCTCTTTTGTGTCTTTTGCATGGGAATGTGCATGTGGCAGAGATGCTCAGAAGTCTTTGAGCTAGAGTCCAAGTCAAGTCTCAAGTCTCTGAGCAAGAGTCCAAGTCAAGTCTCAAGTCTCTGAGCAAGAGTCCAAGTCAAGTCTCTGAGCAAGAGTCCAAGTCAAGTCTCAAGTCTTTGAGCTAGAGTCCAAGTCAAGTCTCTGAGCAAGAGTCCAAGTCAAGTCTCTGAGCAAGAGTCCAAGTCAAGTCTCTGAGCAAGAGTCCAAGTCAAGTCTCTGAGCAAGAGTCCAAGTCAAGTCTCAAGTCTTTAAGCTAGAGTCCAAGTCAAGTCTCAAGTCTTTGAGCTAGAGTCCAAGTCAAGTCTCTGAGCAAGAGTCCAAGTCAAGTCTCAAGTCTTTAAGCTAGAGTCCAAGTCAAGTCTCAAGTCTTTGAGCTAGAGTCCAATTCAAGTCTAGAGTCTCTCGTGGTTATTACGGCTGTGTTCAATCCAGGTTGCTAAAAGAAACACCATAGCTATAAGGGATTCTGTAACTGTAACTACTGTTGACTCTCAAACCCAGTGTAAAGTTAACTAAATAAAACTGTTAAGTTACATGGTCAACAATAAAGCTGTAACCTGTTTTTAACTTACAGAGCACAACCATGTAATGTGAAATGCAATTATTGACAGCTTAACTATTGTAAGTCAACACACCCCGCAGACTCTCAAACCAGTGTAATGTTATAAACTAAATAAAACTTTAAGGTTTCATGATCAACAATAAACCTGTAACCTCTTTCTGGCCTACGTTAATAATTACGGTGATGGCAGCCAGCGGGACGTAAATAATTATGTTAATCAACCACCACAAGTTTGGCAAGTAAACAAACACTCGTTCATCTTTTCATAACGAACAACAGTCTGAGTAAACCTCTCGTAGGTTGTAGCTGAAGCAAGAAGCAAGCTAACGTTAGATGGCCAATGCTGAGCTAAACATGTTTACTCACCACAGGTTACTAACCTACTTGCGTTCAGCGTTGTATGTTCAGCGTGTTGTATGAAGTTTTAAAGCCAAAGTTTATGATGAATGGCTCAGCAGCTGTTTGTTGTCCTCTCTCAAGTGCGGACGCGAGCAGCAGATACTGCGTGTTACATAGACAGGTTATAGATAATGGGGGAGGGAATAACGGCAAGCTCATCAGACGTTTCCTAAAAAATAAACATTGTTCGTGAATCCTGCACCTCAAGTCCCAGTTGAGTCTGAAGTCTTTTGAGGACAAGTCTCAAGTCGAGTCTGAAGTCACTGTATGCAACTTAAGTCGCACTCGAGTCTGAGTCTCTAACTCGAGTCCCCATCTCTGGCATGTCGCACCTTTTCACCTCAAATAAGTTAATTTTAAGTAAAGTTATAAATTTTGGGACCTTAATAAAATGTGTTTTAGCAGGTTTTCTACTCATGTTCAAAACTTTCTGCACATTCAGAATTTCTCCCACATCTGCGTTCTCTGACATGTTGAAAAAAAGACGTAATATTAAGAAACTAAAGTCATTATTTGATGAGAATTCATAACATCTTTTCAGTCTACCTGCCCTAAACTCTGCTCTACATTAGGCATAGCTACTTATTGCTCCGCTGGAATTATCCCCTTTAGATCGTTTGACCGACACAGACTGCATGTTGCATGGGAAACCGAAACCAACTGGGATACAATTACCACAAATCTACACACATGCTAACTTCAGCAGATCCAGTAAAGTGCTGCTCACAATCCCAAACAGAGCAAAGCTGCGCCCCAGGTTTTAGATGTTTATATAGTAAAACTACACAACGACACAACTCGCCACAACTGTCTGGACTCACAGCACAAGGTGCACTTAATTACTATCGCGGCGTTGGCCGGTGTCACATCAGCTGGGCTGAGTTGATTTGCGCCAAGTCGAAAACCTGAGGACTTTCTACATTCTAAACCTTCTTCACCACTGAATGATTTCAAGCAGGAACATTGTCTTCTAAAGTTCCATAATCTATTCTTTATTTAGATTGTGGCGCTGCAGATTGTCAGAGATCAGCTGTGCTTCTCTGGCCTCAGCTCTGAAGTCCAACCCCTCCCATCTGAGAGAGCTGTGGCTGAGTCTCAACAAGCTGCAGGATTCAGGAGTGAAGCAGCTGTGTGGTTTTCTGGAGAGTCCACAATGTAGACTGGAGACTCTGAGGTCAGTTCACTGACTCTCTGTTACTATTGTAGATCTGATATGTTTAACAGTTGAACCTAATTTCTGTTCCTACATAACTTCCATCCAAAAAGTTGTAAATGTCCTTTTATATATTTACTCATATTTTCATGTTTTGTGTACTAAATTTAGTCTGCAGTCACAAAGACTTGTATTTCTTAAAGAAACTGTAGAAAATGTTGTTAAAGTAAATGAATGTTTCTAATCTTTGGTAAATGGTCACATCTGTATACAGACGATCCTCTGAACTAATATTTGATTTAAACTGATCAAGTTTACTTGTTGAGGTAGAAATATTTCTTTGCTTTCTGTTGGTTTCAATGTGTTTTTACAAAGAATATCTGATGACTGATATTGATCCTTCAGAACACACACACACACAGACTGGCTTAAGATCAGCAGCATGTTACTGATCTGTGTTGACATGAATAGGTGTATGAATGTTGTGCTGACATTTGGATGATGTCTGTAGAAGGCTGACATTATGATGATCCACAATAACACAATAACAAAGTCCCTCTACTCATTTTAGGGAAAAGCTCATTGACTATGATTGGATTAGAAATGGATTTTTATCTCCATCATTTATTCTTTACTCAGATTGAGGGACTGCAGTTTGTCAAAGACCAGCTGTGCTGCTCTGGCCTCAGCTCTGAAGTCCAACCCCCTCCCATCTGAGAAAGCTGGACCTGAGTGTCAACATGCTGCTGCCTTCAGATGTGAAGCCGCTGTCTGATCTGAAGAAGAGTCCACACTACCAACTGAAGACTCTGCTGTAAGTAGAGGGTTGGACTCAGTCCATGCTGGTTCCAGCAGTATTGTACTAAACACAGTTAGTATCAAAGCAGAGATCCAGTATTTCCTGTAAACCTCCAACCTTCTCAGCGGCTGCTTTCCTCAGTGAAGCTGTGAGAGGAGAATGGTGACAGGCTTCAGGATTGGACAGAAAGACAGACAGAGAGAGAGAGAGAGAGAGAGAGAGAGAGAGAGAGAGAGAGAGAACAGGCAATGATCATGTGTTTGAGTTGATATGAAGACGACTGTTGTTGTTGTTTTCATGTCTCCAGGAAATAAAGCTGGATTCCAGCTGACAGCATCACAAGATGTATAGAGACAGTGGTCCTCATTCATCAAACTGTCGGACCATCAAATCTGATCTCAAAGTGTTTGATCTCTCATTTCAACACTAAACTACTGATCAGTTCATCTTTGTCACAGCTCTGAGATCAGTCTGACTGAAGCCTGCAAATCACTGGCGCTTATTTCAGAGAACCATCATTACATTCAGTAACCATGTGGTGTTTCTACAGACCAAAACCTCTGCTGAAGTCCAGTAAGCACAGCTGATGTTTAGCTGTTCAGTCTTTGTATGAACATGTAGGACCTTTAACATCATATATATATCTGTCCATGTGTCTTTAGTTTGGTCCAGATGTTTTAGAACAGACTCCATATTTACACATTTGTCCTGTAATATTTCCAAAGTAGCTGAAATCTTTAAATGTGACTGAGCGGCTGGTTTTTAACAGCTTTGAGCCCTAACAGCAGTAAATCCATCATTACAGTGAGCAGTGAATATCTCTCTGTCTCTGCAGTCATGATGCGTTCAGGGACTCTCAGCACTTTATTTCCACCGTGTCCTTGAGTGAAACCTGCAGAGTAAACTGAGCTGATGGCCAAAGTCTCTGCAGGTCTCAGTGTGTTCACTCCAATACGTTAACATGAGAGCTGAAAGGAAGCTGGCTACGCTACACAGCCGCTCCACTTCTGGTCTGAACAGGACTGAAGTCCAGAGTCGGCGTCAGACTGAGCTCAGCAGGGGGGCATTTATTTTCAATGGGTGGCCACTAGTGATGGGGAATTTTTCTGGATATCCTACAGGCCTAGTTAGTATTGCTACTGATGTTTCGTTAAGTGATTAGCCTGAAGTAATGCAAACCAACTCCTCCTAAGCCGACTCTATAATAAACAAAGTTAACAGCGCACATGTAGTTTAACTGGTATCTCAATGACAGGACAGACGCATCTTGATTCTGGTTTGCTCCACGATAAGCATTTACATTAGACTACTACTAAAAAAGCACCATGTAGGCTGCCATTATCAAAACAATATCAAACACACTCATAACATACACAAAGATGATTCTACAATCTCCATTATCAAAAAGAAATAAAACAGGTGTTTCTCCACGGCGGGAAGGACATTTCAGGACATTGGACAGCGCACAGCTGAAAAGAACGATCTAAATACCAAATTGATAGTCTCATCACAACACAGCAACACAAAACAGTGCACTTTGACAGTAGGCTACATAATACCAGTTACATAAAGCACTAACAACCAGCCTACATGAAACTTTAAATTAAACTCCTGCTTGTGAGCTGATTGGAATTTCTTGAGAACTGTCTGGCGTGAAGCGCTCATGTGTTCTGAGAAGTGCCGTCAACACAGTGGACCTTAAGCGTTTTGTGATGTTTGGACAACGACGTTAGCATCTGCAGAGCCACAAACTAGCAGGTGTTGTACTGAATTCTGCATGACTACAGAGAATTGCATGCACCTCGTGAGTGGTAGACTAACGTTAATTCATGCTGAGAAAAGAGGTGGATGCAATTCTCAGCAGGTAGCCTACAACATCTGTTCTGCTGAATTTTTGCTGAATCATAAGGAATACTTCTTCTACGAAGTGTAATAAATTATTAAGGACTCAAAACGTTCATAAAATGTATAGGCCTACTTTGTTTTATTTATCACCATTGATGAACCCCACAAAGGAAATTATAGTGTTTAAAAGCAGTTTTTGGAGTTGCATGCAATTCGCGGCATAACACCTGGCTGTCTTTATCTTGCTGTATGGGGTCAGCAGACTCGTTTATTGACGTGTGGATGTAGTAAAACTTAAAATCATTTGAGATTCAGAGTTAGGGTTTGTATGCATGGATGAAGCAGCTGGGGTTTAGAACCATTTTCTAATGTCCATTTTGGAGCGTTTCGAGCTGCTTGCTTTGTTTTGCTGTGTGCACTGCCACTAGGAATCTCCTGCTAACTCCAAGTCATGTCATGCACCTATTAACGTGCAAGTGCATTGGGAGGGGGAAGCAAGGGGGTTTCCTCACAGAGCCACACCGTGAATTTTATGCTAGCTTTAATGTTTTCAACAAATGAACAGTTTGTAAATGTATTTGATTATTATTCCTCACTGAAATGTGAATTAAATTAAACTTCTATTGTTTTGTAAAATATATCATACTTCTATTTGGGTGGGCTTTGCCCCCTAATGGCCCTCCTATACCGCTGACTCCGCTGAAGTCCCTGCTGGTCTTTATACTGGGATGTGCTGGATCACTGACAGCTGATGAAGGGAGTCTCTGTAAACTCTGATTTATGACTTCTGCTCTCTGTCTTCCTCTCCCATCAGCTGGATGACAACTATAAGGAGGTAAACAAGAGAAAGGTGGTGGTGATGAGAGAGGATCAGCTGTGTCCTGATGATCCAGAGAGTTTGAAGCAGCAGCATCAGCTTGTGTGTGGAGAGGCTCTGACTGGGCCATGTTACTGGGAGGTAGAGTGGAGAGGAGAGCTTCATCCAGCAGTGACTGACAGAGGAATCCCAACAGTGCTGCAGTCTGAACTGCTCTGAGATCAGCTCCACTGTCACACACAAACTCAAGTCCACCATCATCCCTGTGTGTTCATCTGGATGTGACAGAGTATCATCAGTGGATCTGGACTGCTCTGCTGCTGCTCTGTCCTTCTACACAGTCTCTGCAGAGACCAAGAGACTCCTCCTCCATCTGGACCTGGACATTTATTCAGATGTTCTGAACCCAGAGTGCCTCTGCAGATTAGTCCTGTGTCTGACAACATAACTGCAGATTAACACTTCTTCTGTTCTGCTTTCTGTTGCAGCTCCATCTTGTGGATTGATGGAGAATCACAGTTAATTTCCACATTATATTCCTGATTAATTTTGGATGTTCATGTGAAAAAGCAGCATCCAGCCTGCATGCATAAAGTTCCCTCTCTGAAGTTCTGCTTATTACCACCAACACCAGACTTTTCTCTCAGTTTAACAGATAATAGTTTGTAACAGAAACAAGAAGATAAAACCTTTTAAAAGTTTGGATTTAATGGAAGCTTCACTGAGGTCTGCAAACTGAGACACCATTCTGAACACCTGAACATTTTAATAAATTGTTTAATTTAGTTTTTCTTTTGACATGAAAGTAGCACACAAACATACTAACTAGGGATTAAGATTATGTACATGTATCTGACATCGTGACAGTTTATATTATTGTAGAATAAACATAAATGCTGTTCAAATCAAGTTAAGAGAGCAGATAGACTCCATCAGACCCGCAGTTATATCCTGTTTTTTTTTTTGTTTCACTTTGATCATGTGATTGGCTGGCACCTGTGCTGACTTGTGGGCTGGGTCTCTCTCTGCTGCATCCAGATGTTTGTGGTGTTTGGTATCTGTTTTTATTCATTTATTCATATTCAAATAAACTTACATGCACTAAACTCTTCTTCTGGTGTTGTGTACATTGTTATGTTTGGTGTTTGAGCCGTAACACCACAATTCAAAGGAGACACTGTTATTTTTTTATTATCTAATGTGTATTTTTTAAATATAATTTCTTTAAATAGCAGATTAGTTTACACTAAGTTTCACCTGAATTCTATGTTCCTGCTGCAAGAGGACGATTCTTTGCTGTCTAATATTACATTGAGTAAGTTATTGGGAAAATTGATTACCAAGATATAATTACATTTATGCATTTAGCTGATGCTTTTATCCAAAGCGACTTACAATTGCTACACATGTCAGAGGTCGTATGCATCTGGATATATATATATATATATATTATCAGATCGATTTCAGTTTGTACATGTTAACGATGAGTCCTCCATGCATACCAAAGTTAGTCATGGAGTTCCACAAGGATCTGTGCTCGGACCAATCCTCTTCACTTTATATATGCTTCCCTTAGGCAATATTATCAGGAAACACTCCATAAACTTTCATTGTTATGCAGATGATACTCAGTTATATCTATCGATCAAGCCAGATGAAACCCATCAGTTAGCTAAGCTTCAAATGTGTCTTCAGGATGTTAAAACCTGGATGACCTGCAATTTTCTAATGTTAAACTCAGATAAAACGGAAGTTGTTGTTCTAGGCCCTAGGCACCTTCGTGACGCATTATCTAAAGATATAGTTTCCCTGGATGGCATCGCCCTGGCCTCCAGCACCACTGTGAGAAATCTTGGAGTTATCTTTGATCAGGACATGTCGTTTAACTCTCACATTAAGCAAATTTCAAGGACCGCTTTTTTTCACCTACGTAATATTGCAAAAATCAGGAACATCCTGTCTAAAAATGATGCAGAAAAACTAGTCCATGCATTTGTTACTTCTAGACTGGATTACTGCAATTCCTTATTATCAGGCTCTTCGGGAAAAAAAAGTCCATTAAGACTCTTCAGCTGATCCAGAATGCTGCAGCACGTGTTCTGACAGGAACCAGTAAAAGAGATCATATCTCTCCTGTCTTAGCTTCTCTGCATTGGCTTCCTGTAAAATCCAGAATAGATTTTAAAATCCTTCTTCTCACATACAAAGCTCTTAATGGTCAGGCACCATCTTATCTTAAAGAGCTCATAGTACCTTACTACCCCACCAGAGCACTGCGCTCCCAGAATGCAGGGGTTACTTGTGGTTCCTAGAGTCTCCAAAAGTAGAATGGGAGCCAGAGCGTTCAGCTATCAGGCTCCTCTCCTGTGGAACCAGGTTCCAGTTTGGGTTCGGGAGGCAGACACCGCCTCTACATTTAAGAGTAGGCTTAAGACTTTCCTTTTGATAAAGCTTATAGTTAGGGCTGGCTCAGGTGAGTCCTGAACCATCCCTTAATTATGCTGCTATAGGCTAGACTGCCGGGGATTTCCCATGATGCACTGAGCTCCTCTCTCCTCTTCTCTCTTTCTCTCTGAGTGCAACCTCATCCCATTAATGCATGTTACTAACTTCGATTTTTTCTCCCTCTCCCGTGGTCGTGTGCTTCCCCTCCTGTCAGCTTCCCTGCGGGTGTTGCTGGCTCTGGAGCTGTGGAGTCTGGACCTGTTGTTGGGAGTCTCCTGCTGCCCCCGTGTTCCTGCTCGACGCCCTCTGCTACAGTTGCAATTGCTGTTACTAGTCCTATTGCTATTATTACTGTTATAATTAATATCACTAAACATTACTACAAATATCTGTACCATTTTTCATTCAGTCTATAGCACCATTACCTTTATTGTCTGTACCTCTATGTGTATACTGTGTAGGCTGCCTCCCTCTGCTCTCTTTCTCTTGCTCTCTCTCTTTCTCTCCCTCTCCCTCTCTCTCTCTCTCTCTCCCCCTCACCCCCAACCGGTCGAGGCAGATGGCCGCCCACCCTGAGCCATGGTTCTGCTCGAGGTTTCTGCCTCTTAAAAGGAAGTTTTTCCTTGCCTCTGTCGCCTAGTGCTTGCTCTTGGTGGGAATTGTTGGGCTTCTGTAAATAACTTCAGAGTTCGGTCTAGTCTGCTCTTTATGAAAAGCGCTGTGAGATAACTGTTGTTGTGATTTGGCGCTATATAAATAAAATTGAATTGAATTGAATTGAATTGAATATATATATATATATATACTTATACTTATACTTAACCTGGATAGCTGAGTGGTTAAGGCCACTGACTTCGGTACAGGTGATCGTCGGTTCGATTCCCGGTCAGGGCGTGGGTATCCAGGTGGACCCTTAGGCAAGGTCCTTAATGCTACTGGCCTACCTCAGGCATGAGTGAAACCGCAAATACAAGAGTCATACCGGCTCGGACGTCGCCCGGGTTAACAAGGTCCGCGTCAGTTGCTAGGGAACCAGGGCAACCTGATGAGAAATGGGCTACTGGAACAAGAACAAGACATACATGGACTAGAGCAGAAAACTTGGATCTGATGCAATGCTACTATACAAGCAACCCCAGTGAGAGGGGTTATATGCAGAGATTATGGGATATATGGATGCTTCGAAACCCATCATCAACACTGACAAAGAAACAACTCCTAGCTCAGTGTTCTAACATCCGCAAACGGCAGCTCCTATCACAACTAGAGATTGATGAGGTACAACAAATATGCTACGGCAGGTCAGCGGGGAGATTTCATCATCATCCCCACACTCAGAGATTGGGTCCCTAGCCCCAATAAGCACAGAACTCAACATAAGGGCAGCTGACCTATGAATGAAGATCATAGCCAAACTGGACCCCCTAGTACAACGACCAAGACTGCCAAGGCTAAGTGACAAAGTACCCTCTGAAAGTCTGCTAGAAGATGTGAATGCAGCACTACATACTATCCCTACTAAAGCCATAACCGAGACCAATGAGCTGATGTACGCCACAGCAACAGTGATCCTAGAGATGCTTGGCTATAAGATGAACACCACAAGCCACAAAGAGCATTACCCCCCATGGAGGAGAAGGTTAGAGGCCAAGATCAAGGCCAAGATCTCAGAGCTACAGAAAGGTGTAAGGAAGGGGTTACCTAAGAAATACAACAAGCTGTCGATACCTGAGGCCCTGGCCACCCGCCTAAAGAGATACAAGGGAGAAGCAGAAGCCAGGAGAATAAACCGGATGTTCTCCACCGAACCATCCAAAGTGTACTCTCATAACACAAGATCAGATCCACCCTGGGCTGAGACTGAACAGTACTGTAAGTACAGTACTGTAAGAACATACACCAATGCAATCCACAACACCTAGTGGATCTAAGAACAGATCACAGCAATCTCCCAGAACAAGAACCAGTAACCATTACAACGGCAGACGTCCAAGAAAGAGTGGCAGGTATGAAGAGCTGGACAGCACCAGGCCCTGACATGATCCACACCTACTGGCTGAAGAAACTAACTGCACTCCATGAACGCCTGGCAGTACAAATGAACCAACTGCTGATGGATGGGACCCACCCAGAATGGTTAACCCAAGGACGGACAATCCTGATCATGAAGGATCCCCAGAAGGGAACAATCCCATCCAACTACCGGCCAATAACCTGCCTCTGCACAACATGGAAGCTCCTGTCAGGCATCATAGCGGCTAAGATGAGTAGGCACATGGCTCAATACATGCACAGGGCCCAGAAGGGAATAGGCAGTAACACCAGAGGAGCCAAGCACCAGCTACTGGTGGATAGAGCAGTCACTCGAGACTGCAAGACCAGACAGACCAATCTGTGCACTGCCTGGATTGACTACAAGAAAGCCTACGACTCAATGCCACACACATGGATACTGGAATGCTTGGAGATGTACAAGATCAACAGGACACTAACAGCCTTCATCAAGAACTCAATGAAGCTGTGGAAAACAAGTCTGGAAGCCAACTCAAAGCCAATTGCACAAGTCACCATCAAGTGCGGCATATACCAAGGCTGACGCACTATCCCCGCTGCTGTTCTGCATAGGCCTGAACCCCCTCAGCCAGATCATCACAAAGACTGGCTACGGATACCCGATTCGAGCGGAACAATCATCAGTCACCTCCTCTACATGGATGACATCAAGCTGTATGCCAGAAATGAGCGAGACATCGACTCACTGATCCACACTACCAGGATCTACAGCAACGACATTGGAATGTCGTTCGGACTGGACAAGTGTGGTCGCATGGTATCAAAAAGAGGGAAGATGGTTGAACTACCAGAAGGCCACATCGCAGATGTTCAGGACAGCTACAAATACCTTGGGGTGCCACAGGCTAATGGTAACCATGAGGAGGCAGCAAGGAAGACCGCCACAGCCAAATACCTACAAAGAGTGAGGCAGGTCCTGAAAAGCCAGCTAAATGGGAAAAACAAGATCCGAGCCATCAACACATACGCCCTGCCAGTCATCAGATACCCCGCTGGTATGATAAACTGGCCAAAGGAGGAGATAGAGGCTACTGACATCAAGACAAGAAAGCTCCTCACAATGCATGGAGGGTTTCACCCCAAATCCAGCACCCTGAGACTGTACACCAAGCGTAGCGAGGAGGCCGAGGGCTAGTGAGTGTCAAGACCACTGTCCAGGATGAAACAACGAAGATCCAGGAGTACATCAGGAAGATGGCCCCAAAGATGAAGGGCTTGAGTGAATACCTCAGGCAGCAGAAACCTGAAGGTGAGGACAAGGAAGATGAAGAACCGTCATGGAGGGACAAGCAGCTACAGCGTGTACCACAGACAAATAGAAGAAGTGGCTGATATCAAGAAATCCTACCAGTGGCTGGAAAAGGCTGGACTGAAGGACAGCACAGAAGCACTAATCATGGCGGCACAAGAACAGGCACTCAGTACAAGATCAATAGAGGCTGGGGTCTACCACACCAGGCAGGACCCCAGGTGCAGACTGTGCAAGGATGCCCCTGAGACAGTACAGCACATAACAGCAGGGTGTAAGATGCAGGCAGGAAGTGCGTACATGGAACGCCATAACCAGGTAGCTGTCATAGTGTACAGGAACATCTGCCACGAGTATGGGCTGGAAGTCCAAAGGTCAAAATGGAAGACACCTCCTAAGGTAGTTGAGAATGACCGAGCTAAGATCCTGTGGGACTTCAAGATCCAGACTGACAAACTGGTGATGGCTAACCAACCAGACATCGTGTTGATCGACAATCAGCAGAAGAAGGCAGTAGTGATAGATGTGGCAATACCAAGCGACAGCAACATCAGGAAGAAGGAACACGAGAAGCTTGAGAAATACCAAGGGCTGAAAGAGGAGCTAGAAAAGATGTGGAAAGTAAGAGCGACAGTGGTGCCAGTGGTAATCGGAGCACTGGGGGGCTGTGACCCCCAAACTGGGAGAGTGGCTACAGCAGATTCCAGGTAAAACATCAGAGGTCTCTGTCCAGAAGAGTGCAGTCCTAGGAACAGCTAAGATACTGCGCAGAACCCTCAAACTCCCAGGCCTCTGGTAGAGGACCCGAGCTTGAGGATGACACATACCACCCCGCAAGGGGTGAGAGGGGGAATTTTTTTTTTTTTTTTTTACTTAATACTTAATATATACACACACACACAGATATCTATATCTGTGTATGTCTGTATATTCAGGTCCTTATCTATATATCCTTAAAGGATATATAGATATCCTTAATCAGTGTTGGGCAAGCTACTTGGAAAATGTAGTGAGCTAAGCTACTAGCTACTCTACATTAAATGAAGCTTCACTACACAGAAGCTACCCCCCCAGTGAAATGTAGCAAGCTAAGCTACAGCAACGTGACAAAAGTAGCTTAGTTACATCTAAGCTACTTTTAATTTTTTAATAGTTTATAGTTAGGTCATTTATACATAAATATTTTTATACACACACACACACACACACAACATAGGCCTAGTTTATATTGAACCAACTTCATTCCACAGTAGCAATAGAAGAAAGACTAAAAACCTGCTCCAATGTGTGAGAGAGCTAAATCAGACACAGAAACTCTCCTACTTGCTGCCATATCATTGCTGCTAAATGTACTTCCTCATGCAACAAACGGAGAACCATTGTTCTTTATATAAAGCAACTTAATTATCATAATATTGATTAATTTAATTAATCAATTATTAATAAATTCTATATTTTTTATAGTTTATATGTGACTTTGTGCTCTAGAAACATTGCAACCTAAACAACCTAAACATTCATGGCAGAGAGAGAGCGAGAGAGAGAGAGAGAGACCCTCCGTGGCACGTGTCTTTATTTGCAGCAAAGTCGCAAACATCAGCCCAAGGATCGGTACGTGATGTCACCATCACAGGGAAGCGCTTCTGCCGGCTGCACATACAGGTCCGTGTGTGGCGGTGGTGTCACTTACTGATCCATCAGAAATGCTTGGGAAAATGTAGCGTGTGTGGAAGCTACCGCGCTACTCGGCCAATAAAAGAGCTTCGTTACTGAAAAGCTATTTGATTCAGAAAATAGCGACGCTACCACCAAGCTACTGAGAAATGTAGTTAAACTAGTAACGCCGCTACTTGTAGCGACGCTGCTGCCCAACACTGTCCTTAATGCCGAACTACATGAGCAGGAGATCTGGGGGCACCTCCCTCAGTAACTTTTGATCATTAAACACTTAATTTCCTGCATTCTATAGAAAGTTTCTGCACCAAATTATATTGGAAATGTTTTTATTTATATAAAAGGAAACAACATTCAGGTGCCAGGGGACAATTCAAAATATATAAATATAACAGAATCTAAGTGAGAGCAGCTCTCAGTTATTCTGTGCTGCTCTCAGATCTGTTTCTCCTGTGAATCAACTTTTGTCCTGTAACATCGTCCCTGCTGAGTCATGATTTAGTCTTCGTTCCTCTTTTGTCATGTTCACAGGGAGAGAACGGAAAACTTGGCCAAAAAGAAACTGTGTCAAGAAGTTGTTAAAGTTACTGATCAGTGCTGCATGTTTTGGGTCATTTTATAATTAGTTTTTTTTTTTAGCTCAAGTTAATTTTTTTGGGACAATGAACATGTTTCTTCTATATTTTATTTGCATTGCATGTTTTCTTACTGTGCAAATTTCTAAAAACATTTTCATTTGCTATTTAACTGCGAGCTATATTTCAGAACGATGTTTAACAAATTCTGCTTTAAAAAAGTGATGGAGACATGCGTTCCCAGTGTCCCCAGTGTTAAATGACACCTATGGTAGAAACTCACAGAGGACAAACCTCAGTGTCCTCAGAGTTCCAACCTGTCACAAGTTAAAAAACAACTAAAAACTAACTAAACTAAACTAAATTACTAAGTATTTTAATACATTTCCAATTGTGTGAAAATGTGAAAACACCCAAACCTTTAAAGTTTAATTAATGTATGCTTTTATTTTGAATGTTTCAACCGGAAGTTCCTTTGTACCAGTTCCGGTTGGTTTGACATTAGCTTAAACGAAAATAACTTTGCGGAAAATATGTTAAATAAGTAAAACCTGACCGTGTCCGAGGAGTAAACTTGACTTCCCGCCTCCGTGTTTTAGTGCAGCAGCTCTCTGAGTCTCTCCGCTGAGAGGAAACACGTTAATAAACAGTTTAAAAGCGGTAAACTGTCACGCGCGCCGTCACGCAGCGGGGCGGCAGGAGGAGGAGCCGCTGCTGCGGTACAAGTGTCCGGACTCCGCGCTCACTTCCTCGCTCGCTCCCGACGCTCTCTAACGCTAACCGGCCCGCGCGTCTCCCGGGACGGTCCGCTTCGCTAGAACCAGAACATGTACCGGTGTTTCGGAGAGCTCCTCGCCCGGGGAGCGGGCGGCGTCCTGGGCTCCGGCCGCTCCGCCGCCGCTGACTCGGCTCTCCCGGCGTCCCTGCTGCGGTACCGCGGCTACAGCCAGGCCGTGGACCGGGCCGACGACCCGAACTTCTTCACCATGGTGGAGGGCTTCTTCGACCGGGGCGCCGCCATCGTGGAGGACAAGCTGGTGGAGGGCCTGCGGACCCGGGAGAGCGCCGAGCAGAAGAGGAAGCGGGTCCGCGGGATCCTGAAGATCATCAAGCCGTGTAACCACGTCCTGAGCGTCTGCTTCCCCATCAAGAGGGACAGCGGCGAGTGGGAGGTGGTGGAGGGCTACCGGGCCCAGCACAGCCAGCACAGGACGCCCTGCAAGGGAGGTGAGACCCGCACCGGGACCCGGACTACATAACTAACACGATTGTTGGAGGGTCGTTACTGGAACTGTGGGACTGTTTTAAATGTTTCAGTCAGTTTTAAAAAGATTCACTGGCTGCAGCTCCTCTGCAAAGAAACATCTTAACATCACTGTATATTTCATTAAATATCACTAATATCGCGAGAATAAAGTGACTCAAAGGAGGTTAGAAAGATGTAAAACTCACATCTCATGAGGAATATTCTAACATTACTATATGAATATTCTAATAATGAGATTAGACTGGAGGAGCAAAGACCTGTAGGACAGCTGGAACAACATAAAGGCTGTAATAATGATTTCACCTCCTTCTCATGACAGGATTTATGTTCCTGCAGTAAAAAGCCTCTAATGAAGAAGGACACGTTCTGACAGATTTCTGACATCATAAATCACATAAAGTAATAACTGCATGTCCAGCGTTTCTCTCTACATGTTGACTTGTCGCCCAGCACGGACACAGTTACAGTTTAATGTAATTATTAATTGTTTTTAAGGTTTGACCCGAGGAGGAGGGAGAAACTAGAGGAGCAGCAGAGAACCAGTACAGAAGTATTGATGTTTGTTATTAGAGGATTAATCTGCCAGTGAGTCTTTAATCTGCCATAAACTCGGCTTTGCTCTCGTTATAATCTGGATGTCTCTGGGTTCTGGACTCTGGTGTTGCTTCAGGTGGGAACACAAACCAAACAGGACTGATCAGATCCCAAAACCAGCCGGGCGAACATGAGGAGGAGGAGGAGGAGGAGGGAGGAGGGCCTCTGTGCGTTTGAGCTTCATCACAGATTAATTTAAAGTTAATGTTACATTAATAATATAAAAACTCCTCAGACGTCCTTAAACCTCTTGGTTCAGTCCTCCAAAACAGAAACACATTTAATTTACTGTGAGACAAAGACAGAGCAGCAAAATCCTCATGAGAAGCTGGAACCAGCAAATATTTAAGATTTCTGCTCTAAAAATGATTAAAACAAAGAATCGATTAAATTCTAACGACTAATTAATGATGGTTTCAGCTTTTGTGTCTAAAAACTCAGCGGTTCAGACGAACTTTAACTTCCCATCAGTAACTCCTGAGTAGCGTGTAAAAGTCACGGCTGGCTTGTTTCGGTGCAGGTTTCCTAAATATTGTTGTTGGCGTCCAAAGTTTGAGGGTTCGACTGAAGCGACGTTTCAGCTCCAGACTTCAGCAGCAAATACCAGTAATTATCTGTTATTAAAAGAACAGATGTTTGTATTTGTGTGTGAAACATGTGGAAACCTTAATTAATTTAATTTGCAGGCTAATTAACAGCAGCCCGTCTCTCCTTGCTGAGCAGCAGGTGCAGAAACAAACGCTTCAGAATAAAAGTTCAGAGCCAGATTTTATTTGCATCCTTCCACCACAGCTGCGTTAAAGGAACAAGAATTTAAAATCCGCAGCAAATGATAATTTTCTGGATTCGTCTTTTTGTTTTGTTTCTGTAAAACAACAGAAAACAATCCACCAACCTGAAGATTCATCTCACAGAGACCTTTGACC
>JALXJV020000020.1:4066855-4218848 GCA_024633595.2 Lepomis macrochirus | reverse complement strand
AAGCAGCATCCAGCCTGCATGCATAAAGTTCCCTCTCTGAAGTTCTGCTTATTACCACCAACACCAGACTTTTCTCTCAGTTTAACAGATAATAGTTTGTAACACAGAAACAAGAAGATAAAACCTGTGGAAAATTTGGATTTAATGGAAGCTTCACTGAGGTCTGCAAACTGAGACACTATTCTGAACACCTGAACATTTTAATTGTTTAATTTAGTTTTTCTTTTGACATGAAAGTAGCACATAAACATACTAACTAGGGATTAAGATTATGTACATGTATCTGACATCGTGACAGTTTATTTTATTGTAGAATAAACATAAATGCTGATATTCAAATCAAGTTCAGAGAGCAGTTAGACTCCATCAGACCCGCGGTTATATCCTGTTTTTTTTTTGTTTGACTTTGATCATCTGATTGGCTGTCACCTGTGCTGACTTGTGGGCGGGGTCTCTCTGCTGCATCCAGATGTTTGTGGTGTTTTGTATCTGTTTTTATTCATTTATTCATCTTCAAATAAACGTACATGCACTAAACTCTTCTCCTGGTGTTGTGTTCATTGTTATGTTTGGTGTTTGAGCCATAATACCACAATTCAAAGGAGACAGTCAATGTCTCATTTCATTTCTGTTATTTTATTATCTAATGTGTATTTTTTAAATATAATTTCTTTAAATAGCAGATTAGTTTACACTAAGTTTCACCTGAATTCTATGTTCCTGCTGCAAGAGGATCGATTCTTTGCTGTCTAATATTACGTTGAGTAAGTTATTGGGAAAATCACATATACACATATATATATATATATCTCATATATATATATATATATATATATATATATATATATATATATATATATATATATATATATATATATATATTATGATGTGATGTGTGTGTGTGTGTGTGTATATTAAGATCCTTAAACAGTGTTTTATAGATATCTTCAATGCCGAACTACATGAGCGGGGGTTCTGGGGGCACCTCCCTCAGTAAATTTTGATCATTAAACACTTAATTTCCTGCATTCTGGTGAAAGTTTCTGCACCAATTTATATTGGAAATGTTTTTATTTATATAAAAGGAAACAACATTCAGGTGCCAGGGGACAATTCAAAATATATAAATATAACAGAATCTAAGTGAGAGCAGCTCTCAGTCGTTCTGTGCTGCTCTCAGATCTGTTTCTCCTGTAGATCAACTTTTGTCCTGTAACATCGTCCCTGCTGAGTCATGATTTAGTCTTCGTTCCTCTTTTGTCATGTTCACAGGGAGAGAACGGAACACTTGGCCAAAAAGAAACTGTGTCAAGAAGTCGTTAAAGTTACTGATCAGTGCTGCATGGTTTTGGGTCATTTTATAATTAGTTTTTTTTTTAGCTCAAGTAAAATTTTTTTGGGGACACTGAACATGTTTCTTCTATATTATAACTGCATTGCATGTTTTCTTACTGTGCAAATTTCTAAAAACATTTTCATTTGCTATTTAACTGTGAGCTATATTTCAGAACGTCGTTTAGCAAATTCTGCTTTAAAAAAGTGATGGAGACACGTCCCCAGTGTCCCCAGTGTCCCCAGTGTCCCCAGTGTAAATGACACCTATGGTAGAAACTCAAACCTCAGTGTCCTCAGAGTTTCAGCCTGTGCAAGTTAAAAAACAACTAAATATATAAATAATAAACAAATAAATAAACTAAACTAAATTACTAAGTATTTTAATACATTTCCAATTGTGTGAAAATGTGAAAACACCCAAACCTTTAAGTTTAATTAATGTATGCTTTTATTTTGAATGTTTCAACCAGAAGCTCATTTGTACCAGTTCCGGTTGGTTTGACATTAGCTTAAAGGAAAATAACTTTGCGGAAAATATGTTAAATAAGTAAAACCTGACCGTGTCCGAGGAGTAAACTTGACTTCCCGCCTCCGTGTTTTAGTGCAGCAGCTCTCTGAGTCTCTCCGCTGAGAGGAAACACGTTAATAAACAGTTTAAAAGCGGTAAACTGTCACGCGCGCCGTCACGCAGCGGGGGCGGCAGGAGGAGGAGCCGCTGCTGCGGTACAAGTGTCCGGACTCCGCGCTCACTTCCTCGCTCGCTCCCGACGCTCTCTAACGCTAACCGGCCCGCGCGTCTCCCGGGACGGTCCGCTTCGCTAGAACCAGAACATGTACCGGTGTTTCGGAGAGCTCCTCGCCCGGGGAGCGGGCGGCGTCCTGGGCTCCGGCCGCTCCGCCGCCGCCGACTCGGCTCTCCCGGCGTCCCTGCTGCGGTACCGCGGCTACAGCCAGGCCGTGGACCGGGCCGACGACCCGAACTTCTTCACCATGGTGGAGGGCTTCTTCGACCGGGGCGCCGCCATCGTGGAGGACAAGCTGGTGGAGGGCCTGCGGACCCGGGAGAGCGCCGAGCAGAAGAGGAAGCGGGTCCGCGGGATCCTGAAGATCATCAAGCCGTGTAACCACGTCCTGAGCGTCTGCTTCCCCATCAAGAGGGACAGCGGCGAGTGGGAGGTGGTGGAGGGCTACCGGGCCCAGCACAGCCAGCACAGGACGCCCTGCAAGGGAGGTGAGACCCGCACCGGGACCCGGACCACATAACTAACACGATTGTTGGAGGGTCGTTACTGGAACTGTGGGACTGTTTTTAAATGTTTCAGTCAGTTTTAAAAAAGATTCACTGGCTGCAGCTCCTCTGCAAAGAAAGATCTTAACATCACTGTATATTTCATTAAATATCACTAATATCGCGAGAATAAAGTGACTCAAAGGAGGTTAGAAAGATGTAAAACTCACATCTCATGAGGAATATTCTAACATTACTATATGAATATTCTAATAATGAGATTAGACTGGAGGAGCAAAGACCTGTAGGACAGCTGGAACAACATAAAGGCTGTAATAATGATTTCACCTCCTTCTCATGACAGGATTTATGTTCCTGCAGTAAAAAGCCTCTAATGAAGAAGGACACGTTCTGACAGATTCCTGACATCATAAATCACATAAAGTAATAACTGCATGTCCAGCGTTTCTCTCTACATGTTGACTTGTCAGCCTAGCACGGACACAGTTACAGTTTAATGTAATTATTAATTGTTTTAAGGTTTGACCCGAGGAGGAGGGAGAAACTAGAGGAGCAGCAGAGAACCAGTACAGAAGTATTGATGTTTGTTATTAGAGGA
Organism: Lepomis macrochirus; assembly: GCA_024633595.2. Classification (NCBI taxonomy): domain Eukaryota; kingdom Metazoa; phylum Chordata; class Actinopteri; order Centrarchiformes; family Centrarchidae; genus Lepomis; species Lepomis macrochirus. The sequence continues at coordinate 4,215,666 of JALXJV020000020.1, read as the reverse complement.
TTAATCTGCCAGTGAGTCTTTAATCTGCCATAAACTCGGCTTTGCTCTCATTATAATCTGGATGTCTCTGGGTTCTGGACTCTGGTGTTGCTTCAGGTGGGAACACAAACCAAACAGGACTGATCAGATCCCAAAACCAGCCGGGCGAACATGAGGAGGAGGAGGAGGAGGAGGAGGAGGAGGGCCTCTGTGCGTTTGAGCTTCATCACAGATTAATTTAAAGTTAATGTTACATTAATAATATAAAACTCCTCAGACGTCCTTAAACCTCTTGGTTCGTCCTCCAAAACAGAAACACATTTAATTTACTGTAAGACAAAGACAGAGCAGCAAAATCCTCATGAGAAGCTGGAACCAGCAAATATTTAAGATTTCTGCTCTAAAAATGATTAAAACAAAGAATCGATTAAATTCTAACGACTAATTAATGATGGTTTCAGCTTTTGTGTCTAAAAACTCAGCGGTTCAGACGAACTTTAACTTCCCATCAGTAACTCCTGAGTAACGTGTAAAAGTCACGGCGGCTTGTTTCGGTGCAGGTTTCCTAAATATTGTTGTTGACGTCCAAAGTTTGAGGTTCGACTGAAGCGACGTTTCAGCTCCAGACTTCAGCAGCAAATACCAGTAATTATCTATTATTAAAAGAACAGATGTTTGTATTTGTGTGTGAAACATGTGGAAACCTTAATTAACTTAATTTGCAGGCTAATTAACAGCAGCCCGTCTCTCCTCGCTGAGCAGCACGTGCAGAAACAAACGCTTCAGAATAAAAGTTCAGAGCCACATTTTATTTGCATCCTTCCACCACAGCTGCGTTAAAGGAACAAGAATTTAAAATCCGCAGCCAATGATAATTTTCTGGATTCGTCTTTGTTTTGTTTCTGTAAAACAACAGAAAACAATCCACCAACCTGAAGATTCATCTCACAGAGACCTTTGACCTTTTTGCCTGAAAAGACACTGAATCATTTCAAAGTGTGAGAGGTTGCTGTGTAGTTCTGGTCAGGGTGTGTGCAGGTAACATAATGTGTGTTTAAGGTTTCCTCCTCTGGCAGGAATGCTGACGGTCCGGTCGGCCGCTTGTTGCTGCAGAGTGTTTTCACCCTCAGCGACTCTGCTGTGACGCGAGCTGAAGGTTTGTTTGCCTCGTTGTTTCCTGACAGACTCCAGGTCGGCAGAGCGGGACGCTGCTCGTTAGGAGGGCGGCAGGAGAACGTGGTTCAGACGAGCACTCCCCAAAAACAGACAAATAAAAAAGAAGCGGCTGTCTGACTCTTCTGAGTTTTCATTGAGCAAGATTGTGTTTGCAGAGGAGGTCAGTTAATCCCTGAGCTGGCTGAGGCGTGCTGATGTGTTTTAAGGGACAGACCGGTTTGGACCCAAAGTCTTACAGGTTAATGAGAGCAGTCTGACTGAGAGTAAAACCTGATTTATAGCCTCCTTCTGGGTCTTCGCCGTAGCCTACGGCAACAGCTACGCTCGTAGCAATGCATTTATCCTGGTGCGTTGGTGTCGGCGTCGTTATGCCGCCAAAATGCTAGTTGGAGGCGCCCACTGACCCAAAACCTGGTTTTGAGCCTGTTCTTTGCAGTTTGCTGCTTAACGTGTCCTGTGTGTTGATGTAAAGTGTGTGAGTTAAACGTGTGCAGCAGGGCGCCATTTAAACATGTGCAGACGTTTCTGCAGGAAACTTTTAGAAAAATGTTTTTCTCTCTGCTGAAGTTGTTAAATGTTAAACACAAGCAGGACTTTTCATAATAAAATGCAGTTTCAAATAGCAGAAGTGATGATTTAAATCTTTGCTGCATGTTTGCTGACAGGTTCTGTACTAATAAAGTTATTATTATTCAGTCTTGGTGAAGTTGGTGACGCGGCTCTGTAACGTCGAGGCTCACTGTAGGGACGCACTGATCCGATACCAATACCAGGACCGCTGCAGACTTTAAACCAGACGTTCAGAGGCCTGCTTCCTGCTCAGCCCGTCTCTTCAGCCCGGCCTGAACTCTAAACTCGGCTTGTAGCTGATCCCTCGACAGCAGCGGCGGGATGTTTCCAGGAAACCTTCAGGACGCTGCTCGGGGCTCAAAGTCGCACCAATTAGTCAGTAGAAATGTGAGACCTGTTAATCCCATCAGACGGTGACGTTCTCCGCAGGAAGTTTGGCTGCAGATCAAACGCTGACTGCCAATCTGTTACTGATCCCAGCTGGGAGGGGAACCAGCCACACGTGGTGCAGTACGTGTAGCAGTACGCGTGCAGTACGTGTCGCAGTACGCGGTGCAGTAGCAGTACATGTAGCCGGTGCAGTAGTGAATGTAGTAATACCCCTTCTGTTTTGAAGCTGCTGTGCAGGCTGAGCAGACGTCCCTGAGTTGTCTCCCCCTGACTCAGTAATGACTAACTGTGTTTGCTGTGTGGAGGTTACTGTCCTGCTGGACCTGCTGCTCTGGTATCTCTGTAGTCCTGTTAGTGATCCGGACCTTCAGACCAGAGAACTGGTTTAGGTTGCTTGGTAGATTTCAAGCTCTTATTGTCAACAAATCACATGTTTGCACCCAAACCATGACACAAGCTAACAGCCGGCACATTGCAGGGCCCCAGTCTGCACGTGGTCTCTCTGTTCGGACCCAAACCTGCCCGACTTCCTGTCTGTGGCTCTCAGCTGCGAGCTCATTGGTTCCCCTGAAGACTTAAACCTTTAAAAGTTTGATTTTTCCTCAAACTGCTGCTCTCTGTATTAAAGCAGTGTGAGGAAAAGTGCATCTGTTCGGGACTATTTTCAGCGGCGGATGGATCCACATGTGGCGCTCTGGTTGTGTGAGACGCCGTTTCCTCAGAGGCCGGTTTAATCATTTCTCGTTCAGACTCATTTCTACCAGCAGCAGCTTTGTCTGTCGAGCTGCACAACATTAATGTTTTCTAAATAAATGATTGACCAGCTGAGTGTACGTGTGCTCTGACAGATCAGGCCGCCGTCTCTCTGGTGAAACCTGGTTTTATAAACCAAACTCAACTGTTAAAATCCTCCATAGCCGTGATTCCACTACAGTACTCGGGACTTTTAGTCCCCGGATCTGTTTTCATTGAACTCAAAGGTTCCTTCAGCCCTCTGCTGTGTGCGTTTCTAAACACCTGTGAAGGTTAGGCAAATTAACCAGCTGCCGCAGGCTGTGTGAAAAAGAGATGCACAGGCATTTGCATCATTATCACCTGTTTGCTTGTTTTGGAGAGGAGACCGACTTCAGCTCTGTGCAGAAACAACAACTCCGGACCCTGTGTGTGAACACCGACGTTCAATCTCAGGCGACAACAGCGAGACTTGTATCTCTGACTGTTGATTGTGATTTATTGGTTTGCAAACAGTGAAAAGAGAAAAGCGTTTGTAGAGAAACAGCCAACATGCTTGCTTTAAAGCCAGTAGCCTCTACTCGCCCTTTCAGAAATTCAATGCAAGGTACTACCCCCCCGAGCAGGGACTCTTTGGGGGGTAAAATAAAGGCCCCAGAACTAAATTCAGACCCTGGTCCCTGCGGTGGAAATGCAGTGAGTTCCTCCAAAGGTTCCTAGTTCCTGGGATTAGTTCCTTTAGTTGAAACGCAGCTTATAGGTTGTCTCGATGGGAACGCTCTCACACAGACACTGGGAAGGTGAAGGGAAGAGAGACGCTGCTGTTTTTATTCAACAAGTATCAGTAAGCAGTTTGGAAGTATAAGAAAGTCTGAGTTTACTTTCCAGATGTTGGTTAAATCAACCAAAAACATGAGACTGTGAGAAAAAGAAAATGAAACAGTTTTGTCTTGGACAGTTTGTGCGTCATCCCCTTTATATAATGGCTTTTAAATAATCCGTCAGGGGCCACCTGCAGACCAGATCTGGCCCTCCACCTCAGTTATTTGGCCCCACGATGACATTGTCCCTTAATGGAGCTGCATCATCTGCATATGGGCGGCTCTCAGTATAATCCAGCACAACATAACCTCCAAACTACGACGTCAGTGATGAACAGAAGGCAGAATCTGTGCGCCCCTCCTTTGTGCTGTCTGTTTGTGGCCCCTGTCCTTAATACAAACAATAAATAAAACAAAGGAGGATTAATACTCTCTTGTTAAAGTAAAATTTGTCCTTCCAGCTCCTGATTCTCAGGTCAGATATTAAAATGACCTCTAATGAAACAGGACGTGGGGTTCCTGTAAAGGTGGAGCAGTTCAGACTCTGCTCTGCTGTAGCTAACATCACAGCAGCAGCTTGTCTTGGTGAACAAAGTGAGCTGAGTGTGCGAGGGCGGGTCATTAAACGTTACCTGACACACACCTCATGGCTGGAACCGTGTCGTGTCTTTGTTTCCTCTCTGCAGAGCCGGTCAGCAGAGTTTCAGAGTTTCACAGACAGACCCACGTTTAGAAAAGCAGTTATAAGGACCACACCCTGGCTGAGTCACCCTCCCTTCGCTCTGTTTCTCTGCTGACTTCTCAGGTTACTATTTTCTTTTTCCTTCCTCTTTTCTTCTCTCAGGCTCCTGAGGACAGTTTTTATTTCTCGCTGCAGCTCCCAGACTCATTTAAATCTGAACAACACGTCTCAAAGGCCGAAGAAGCGTCGTTCTCTCTGAGCTGCAGCCAGTTTCTGCTCCCTGCAGCTGCTCGTAGTATTTACAGTGAGCGGGCCGCCATGTGTTGGCTTCACTCCAGACGCTCTCACGCAGCTCGTTTCAGCAGCAGCAGAAACGCTTTCCAAATGTTTCCACATGTTGTACAACAGAAGGAATGTGGGCCGGCGCTCCCTGACTGAACTGCAACAGGCCGACGAGACGAGTCTTAAGACAACGTGCAAACACGTGCAGTAACATCACCCGCACTGAACAGCCGGCCTGTGGAAGTGGTGGATTGTTAGAGGGAGCCGAGCTGCAGCTGTTTTTCATTAGAGAGCTGAGGAGCTTCAGGGTCAGTCAGCACGTGTTCAGATGGCAGTCAGGGGCCCGGAGAAAGTATTTTACAGCTTGGGCCAAAAACAAGCTTTCCAAAGGTTTAAATACTGCAGAGAAGATGATTGGCAAGTTCCAAAAGCAGCTCGGAGACGTATTTGACAGTGCTCAGGAAGGCCAGGCAGATATCTGTAGACGCCCACCAAACTCCGTCTGGCCGTCGATTCAGGGTCCCTGGAAAAATATAAAAATACAGGCACTGAATCCAGAATCACTGAATCCTGCTGCTGCTTTCTGCTCATGGTACAGCTGTTGTTTAATGGTGGCCCTGTGTTGTTCTCTTCATATTTCATACCTGTGGTTCCATGGTTGTATGTTTATGTTTTGGAAAAGTCAAAGACAGATTTCCACTAAAGTGGACAATAAAGTCTAATCCAGTCCACCTGGAACAGTTGTTCTCTGTGGATAATGGATCCCAGAGGTGGGAGTTTCCACAGTGCGCTGAGATCCAAGTACGGCGTCCATCCAGGGTCATAAATCAGGAAGAGTCCACACAGTCTGTCCCTCTACGTTCAGATTTAGCCTGTTAGCATGACGTCTGTGTTTGGTGCTAAGATAATTGAATCTTTAAAGCTCCTCCAGTCTGTTTTACATAAACCAGAGATGCTCACAAGTCTCTGAGCTAGAGTCCAAGTCAAGTCTCAAGTCTCTTGTGGTTATTACGAATGTCGTATCACCTGCTGCGTTCAATCCAGGCTGCTTATAAAACTGCAGAGCTATAAGAGATTCTGTAACTGTCACCTGTTTTTTACTTACAGAGCAGAACCATATGATGTGCAATGTAACAGATTTTACTAACAGTTTATTAACAACTGTAAGTGAACACATCCTGCAGACTCTCAAACCCAGTGTAACCTTATCTCAATAAAACTGTAACGTCACATGATCAACAATAAACCTGTAACCTGTTTGCAGCCAGTGGGACGTAAATGATTATGTCAATCGACTAACAGAAGTTTGTAAACAAACACTTATTCATCTTTTCATAACGAACGACAGTCGGAGTAAACCTCTCGTAGGTCGTAGCTGAAGCAAGAAGCTAACGTTAGATGGCCGATGCTGAGCTGAACATGTTTACTCACCACATATTTGTGTTCAGTGCTTCTTTGTTTGGTTCTTGTTCTATGAAGTTTTAAAGCCAAAGTTCATGATGAACGGCTCAGCAGCTGTTTGTTGTCCTCTCTCACGTGTAGCAGCAGATGCTACGTGTTACGTAGGCAGGTTATAGGTAACGCAGGGAGGGAATAACGGCGAGCTCATCAGACGTTTCCTAAAAATAAACTTTGTTCATGAGTCCTGCACCTCGAGTCTGAAGTCTTTCGAGTCCGAGTCTCAAACTCGAGTCCCCGTCTCTGACAAACAGCCCACAGGGACATTTCAGCATGCAAAATATGTTGTATTTTGTACCTGGCTGTTTGTTGATGTGAAGTATTTGGTCCTGCCAGGAGACAGTTAGGAGGGTTTCTGGTGGTGTCGAACAGGGACTTTGGTAAACGTCTCAAACAAAGGACCAGTTACTGTGTTGATTGTTTTCTCTGTTAATCGATCAGTTTCTTTGGTCTATAAATCAGTTTTTCATGAAGATGACGTCCTCAGACGTTTTGTTCTGTCCAGAACCCAAAGATATTCAGTTTCCTGTCACAGAGCAGCAAAGAAGCAGAAATATTCACATTTACATTTACTCATTTGGCAGACGCTTTTATCCAAAGCGACTTACATTTGAGGAACAACTTACAAGTATCAACAGAGCATCAAATACAGATCTAACAACTGACAATACATACTAGTAAGAGCTCATAGTACAAATCACATGGATTAAGAAGCTGAATCAGAATTTTGCCTTTAATTTACTAAAAAAGACTCAAACTGACTGATCGATTATTAATATAGTTGGCAATTAATTTAAGAGTTGCCAACTTATTGAATACGTGCTGCAGCTCTGTGCTCTAACGCTTTGGACCTGGACAGGAAGTGAGTTGAGTCCTGGTCCCGGTTGAGTCTAACTGAAGAGTCAACTTACACAGAGGTTTTGTTGTCTCGTGTTTCAGGAATCCGTTACAGTACAGACGTGTCTATGGACGAGGTGAAAGCTCTGGCCTCGCTGATGACCTACAAATGTGCCGTCGTCGGTGAGTACACGCTCGTTTGTCCCTCTGTCCCTGTGGGGACGTCTCACAATGCGTTCCCTAACCTGAGACCTGAGACCTGAACCCAGGTCTTTAAACTTTGGTCCCCACAAAGTAAAGTGACTCCACAGTGAAGCTGCTGTTTGTTGTGCCGTTCCAGATGTGCCGTTTGGTGGAGCCAAAGCCGGAGTGAAGATCAACCCGAGGAACTACTCCGTAAGTTTCAACACCACCTTTCTGATCTCGCTCGTCCTTCTCCGGTACCGCCACTCGCCGGTGTCGCTTGGCGGGGGGAGTTTACCAGGTCGGACCAACGTGTCAGCTGTCTGAATCTGATCTGATCGAAGCGGTGTGAAGCTGCAGAACTCAAAACAAACATGTGAAGGACAAAACAGGGAGACGAGAGAAAAGGGCCCCTTCTGATGATCCTCAGCAGGATTATTTTTTTATCTTTAAACTCACACAGCAGGAAAACAAAGCGAATCAAATAAAGTAGAAACACAGCAGCATAAATACTTTGGCAGCAGACCAAACCTCGTCACGCCGGCTCGTTTGTGAGCGATCAGATACAAACAGGTTTAAAGAGAAACTGTTCAGACCTGCAGAAACATTTGTTGTGATTGTAGCAGCAGCTCAGGATCATCAGCTGACGCTGAGCTTCCTGCCAGTGTTTCCTGGTTCGCTCTCGTTACAGGCTGCTACTGTAAACCTCTGGTTTCACCAGAGTCTGCAGCTCACAGCTTTTCCTCTTTGATCACTCACTCAGGTCATTTTCTAAAGTCTCATTTAGGAGTTTTATGTCTCAGTAAACTGAATATCATAAAGTTTTAGACTCTTAAGATCAGTTTCTGATGTTTGATAGGAAAAACAACCAGTTATTAACCAGTGTGATACTGTCACAGCGGCCTGGTTGTCCTTCATGCTACACCCAAAGAACTTTACATATTATTAAATGTATTTTTAATTATTATTCTCATTTTAAATTTAGCATATAAATAAAATAAAACAAAAGAATCCAGTTATTTATATCCATATATTCCAGGGATGTCACATTACCAGGTCGATACTGTAAAAAAAACGGTAAAAACTCAAAATCCTAAAAACGTCTGAAGAGGATGTCCAGGACAGATCAGAGCTGGTTTGATGTTAATATTTTCACATTAAGGACTTTATTTTCTTACCTTTTGTTCACAAACTCTCAGGTGTGAGAGTTTTATATTTATTGATGATTGAAATCGTATTGATCTGTTTCCAAACTCTCTGGTGACCCTGCATCCTGCACACAGACAGGAGCCTCTCCGACAGGAAGAATGTCGAGAATCTAGACTTTATGAAAGTTTCTAGATATTCTGTCTGCTGCTTGAAACGTGAACAGCAGCGTGTTCCTTTAACGCTGTCACACCGACCTCCCGTTCGCTGACCGCGCTCTCAACCCGCTGCTGACAGGAAATGCTGAGTCATCAGCTGGCAGAGAGACGCCGGGATCCTCTCTGAGTCCAAGCCTTTCTCTCTCTCTCTCTGCACATGTTTGCTCGACCTTTTGCTCTTTCCCTTTTTTCGCTGCTGCAAAACACGTCGGCCTCCAAACGCGTGAGGCCCTGCGAGGCCTGCCGACCTCCGACCTCTGCACAGATCCAGGAAGGAAAAAAACCTTCAGAAAGTCTTAAATAATTTATTTAGTGGTTCATTCACCCGTCCGGTGTCTGACAGAGATCTGGGTCCAGGTCACGATGACTGATTATAGTGTTAACAAGTTATTGTTGGGAAGCACGAGACGTAAAGACCATCAGTCAGAATCTGTAAGCAGGTTCACACATGCAGGGAAGGAAAACCAGAAAGATAAAGAGCGAGTGCTGCAGCTCAACAAGTTATTAAGACGGTTTCTGCAGTGACGTGCAGAATATTTACATTCAGACTGGATCATTTGAATTTAATGACCTTTCCAGTCTGAAAATGAACTTTATGTGATTGTAAGACATTTAAGTTACGTCCTTTGTGCCGCACGTCTTCAGTTTAACACGGTGGACGCTGCAGAAAGCTTCCTGCTGATTGGTTTAACGAGATGTTCAGGTGAAATCTGTCAGATAACCGTGCTAAACTTAGCTTAGCATAAAGCCTGGAAATAAAGGGAGTTGCAGTTTCTGGTGTTTTTTTTTTTTTTAACTGAACTGTGGTTTTTTGTGTGTTTTTAGGACAATGAGCTGGAGAAGATCACCAGGAGGTTCACCATCGAGCTCGCCAAGAAAGGCTTCATCGGTGAGAACAGTCGCCTCTAAAACACAGGAAGTTTGTTATTAACGTCTGTAAAGTCCTTGTTAACATGTTGCAGCTCGTAATCAGCCTGCAGCTTTTATTGATTCACATTTCTGAAGAAGCATCACACCTGACTAACTGCTCTCGTGCGATGAGACTCTGAGCTTTAGACTTTCAGACTCCAGTTAGCCGTGTTGGTGACGTCTCTGTGGTTCCGCAGGTCCCGGCATCGACGTTCCCGCTCCGGACATGAGCACCGGGAGAGGGAGATGTCCTGGATCGCCGACACCTTCGCCAACACCATGGGACACTACGTGAGTCTGACCGCGCTCTGGACAAATAGAGTTTGAGGCGACGCTAAAAGAAGGAAGCAGAAGTTCAAACGTAAAACAGAAACTTAGAGTTCAGATCAAATTTAAAACAAACACTGCTGCATGTTTACAGGAGAGATACTGCTGAGTTTGTGTGCAGAGCTCCTTTCAAAACAAAGGTACAAGTGTTTGAAAGAGAAACAAGTACAAAGTAAATAAGCTGCAAGAGATAAAACGAGATAAAGGAAATATGTAAACACAGTCGAGATAAGAAAAAAGCCACGAGATGGAGACGATAAGAGATCTGAGGCCTGCTGGAACGACTTCCTGGTTCACTTGGGATGCCGTTCAGCAACACTGCAGTGCATGCTGGGTCGTTACAGCGTTTATATTTTTTTTAAACTGCCACTGAGAAACAGGAAGTCCCGACTTTACACAGAGCCGAGAGCCATTTCCTGATTTTACGTCCATGTTTTTACATTTACTTTAGATTTTAAATGCAGGACCTGAATACCTCACAGTACAGACAGGAAGTGTGTGTGTGTGGGGGGGTGTTCAGGCACATTGTGTTCTGTCTCAGACCACTGGTCTCAGGCGCCAACATGGCGCCCTTATAAAAAAAATGACCTCATAGATGAGTCGACCTTCAGTCTGAACAGGTAACCCCGGAGACGGCTCCGGCTCGTGCTGCCGTTGGAAGCTGGTCTTTGTAGAACCGGTTGAAGAATCCAGAAAGTTGATTTGCCCAGATTTTCCTTCTCAGCATGAAATTACGTTCTGATAGCGGCGGGATGGCGGGGGGGCGGCGGTCTGTGAGGACGTGACCCTGTAGTCTGTCTTCCTGCTTCACACGTGAAGTCACAGCTGTTGTTGTTGGTTGTTGGCAGAATGACCCCCCCACCCTACTAACCTGGGGACCAGTGTCCAAGGTAAAGTTCTCCTTAAGTCTGCAGCTCTGGGTTCAGGCTCGCTCGGGTCTTTCAGCTGGTCTGGACTGGATGGGAGCCCCTGCGATTGTCTGTGGGAAACCCTGCTTAGGGCTTGTCTTGGTTTCCACTGGTGCCTGGGCTGATGAGGGAGGGTGGCGTCTTCCGTGGTCCTGATTCAGGCTCTGCCTCCCCCTGAAAGGCGTGGTCAGACTTTACAGCGCCCCCCCCAGCCCTAAACCACCTGAAACTCATAAATCTCAGCCTGCTGACTGCGGTGCGTTCAGGGATCCTCGGGTTTACGAGTGCCGAGGATTAAAGAGCAGAGGACTGACCAGAGTTCTTGTCCTGTTACTGCAGATAATATTTTCCTTTTCGTTAAATGTTCCTGACATAAACTGAACCGAACTCCAGTTTGTCGTCAGACGTTTTAGAAAGCGAGAATTTTAACCGCGTGACGTTGCAAAGATCCTGATGTTCGCCATCGTGTTCTGGAGTTATCGCCTCAGAGAGTCTTCTGAAATAAAAGCATTCGGTCAGGAGTCCAAACACACAGAGCAGGATGTCAGAACAAGAGCAGGAGGCTGTTTGGCCTCTGTGAGGCACCGTAATTACACAGCTGCCTCGGGCGGAAACCTGGCGCTCGCTGCCTAATTGGCCGTGACTGAACCGAGGACACATTGTTCCAGTCAAGGACAGATGAGAAACCTCTGACAGCTTTCATCCTCACCAGAGGAGAGCTGCCTTTATGGCCGTTACATAATAAAACACTATTACCCATGAACGACTTACCCTGCGGGCAGGGTCGCTGCAGCCAATCACAGCCGACATCAGGTGAAAGGCGGCGCCCGCCCTGTACAGGCCGCCAGTCCATCGCAGGGCCGCACAAACACTCACACCTCAGGGCTATATGAGCCGTGTTTCCACGAAAGAACCCGGATCTCTCTTCATGGAACTAAAAGGTTCCTTCAGCTCTGTTGTCTGTTTCGCCAGCGCCTAAAGGCAGATTAACCAGCTGATGGAGGCTGTCGGCCTGCACGCCGCACACAGAGATGTACACGCATCATTATTTGTAACCACTACATTTATCTGACTGCTGGTTGTGATTTATTGGTTTGCAAAGATGAAACAGAGGAGCAGCAGCAGAAAAACAGCTCCAGTTAAAGCCGACAGACTCAACTCACTGCAAGGCAAGCCCCGCCCCCCCAAAGTACCCGGTGTTTTGGAAAGCACTACCCCCCCCCCGAGCAGGGTCTCTTTGGGGGTAAAATAAAGACCCCAGGACTAAATTCAGACCCTGGTTCCTCCAAAGGTTCCTGGGTTTAGTTTCTTTGGTGGAAACGCAGCTGAATGATTTTGTGGGAGGAAGCCGGAGAGAACCCACGCCGCCACTGTGAGAACATAACTCCTCCCACAAAAGGACGGTCAAGGTTCAAACCCACGACCTTCCTGCTGTGAGGCGACCGTGCCAACCACTGCACCACCGCGCCTATAAACAAATGAAACACAGTGAAACGTCATGTCAATGACACGTGTCGGCGCCGACGCCAGACGGAGAGTCAGCGGGTCGCCAAAGTTCTTAGAGGTCTTCATCCTGAGGGGGACACGAAGGTCTGAACCACGTTTCATCTCAGTCCAGCAGCTGCAGAGAGACAGACGACGCGAGCTGACGCAGTAGAAGCTGGCGCTGCTGAACGCCACCCAGGTTTGGTTTAATCCAAGGTGACCGACCGTCAGTTCTGTGTCAGAAAACACAAAGGAAACGAAGAAATAATCTGTGAGGCTGAAACAAATTAAGTTCTGCTGTTTAACTTAGATCCAGATTCCTTTATGTTCAGTAATCTGTTGTTAAACTAAAGTTTCAGTTCTGCTGTTTAAGTGACGCTGCAGGAGGCGGAGCCTGAAACAGGACACGGCGCTGTGTGTGTGTTGATTTGCTGGCTGGTCTCACTTCTTCTTCTAATGCGCTTTAAATATGTAAGAGCTTGTAGATCCCCTGCTGTTCTCTCACCCCTCCCTTTCTGTCCCTTCAGGACATCAACGCTTACGCCTGCGTCACCGGGAAGCCCATCAGTCAGGGAGGAATCCACGGCCGGATCTCCGCCACCGGACGAGGAGTTTTCCACGGCATCGAGAACTTCATCAGCGAGGCGGCCTACATGAGCCAGCTGGGGATGAGTCCCGGCTTCCAGGACAAGACCTTCGTCGTCCAGGTACAGTCCGTCCTCTTCATCGCGGGTTCGATCCCCGGTAACTGAATTCCTGCTGCAGGCCGTGGCTGACAGACGCTTTCTTCATCAGTTAATCGTTTGGCTCGTTAAGCATCAGGAAAATGCTGATCACGACATCCTGACGTCGTCCAGTTTCTGCTCACGACCACAAAATATTCAGTTTACTCGTCGTGTCGGACCGAGAACAGCAGAAAGTTTCACTTTTCAGGAGCTGGAACCATCAGATGTTTGTATTTTTGCTCGAAAATAAGATTTTTCTTTCTGTAGATTGTTTTTAGCAGCCATCAAACGTTTTTACAGGAAAAATGATTTAATTGATCAAAACAGTTTTGAGCCATTACGCCTGTTTTATCAGTCGAATTTATTGATTCAGTAGATTAATAGTTTCTGCTGTTCTTGTAAAACAGCTGGGGGGTTTAAACAGTAAATATGGACATTTGTCTGGTATATTTTATAAATATTCTTTGATAACTGTTGTATTTTAGTTTATTTTCATCATATTTACAGTTACAGTTGTATCCAGGTGTGTTAGTGGATTCAGTTGAATTAAAATCTACCTTTTTTTTTACCAGACGAGGATGAAAATATATTTTTTCTCCATGTCGTCTGTAATGGTAACATTTCTCCTTTCAAAGGAGCCCAGATTTGTGTATCTAGGCCAAATGGTTGGAGATATTACTGATTTATTCTGGGTTTGTTGTTTTAGGCGTTTTTTCCTGGAAACAGGTGCAGATAGCTGGATGACCCCAAACAGGTTAATTTATAACTATTCGTCTATTTTGGGGGTAAAAATCTTCACTTGTAAAGTAATCAGTAACTAAACAGCTGTCAGATGCGTTGAGTCCAAAGTGCCTCAGTACATTAAAGCTGCTGCTTCTATAAACAGGAGTAAATGTACTTGGTCACATTCCAGCGTCTGACCCTCTTTACAAGCACCAGTGACAGAAATACCGAACCTAAGTCACATGACGGCAAACTGAGCCGCTGACACACGTGTGAACCCTCAGGAAAAGTTATTCTGTCACAGGGGTCAGGAGAGGAATCCCTCCTCGAAGTTAGTGTTTATTAATAACACAACAAACCCGTGGAAACACTCATATCCTTCACTGCCTCCGCCCATCCTTCAGTCCTCATGGATCCATCATGGGCAACAGCAGCCGCATGTTTCACTACAGCTGGGACCAACGGTTATTATCAATATCAATCATTTAAGACCAGAAAATGTCAGGAAATAGTGAAAAATTTAAAAGATGAAGTTTTCTGATGTTTTATAAAGTAATCAGTATCGATTAATCAATGAGATGATTGACAGATGAATAAACCAAAGAAAGAACTGATGAAGTCACCAAAGGGTTAGAATTCAGTGTCTGCGTCACGTTTCATCACAAACCGTCCAATAGTAAAAAAACACAACGCCTGACCCTCATGGTGGCGTCAGAGGATCAGTGGATGGTCGTGGGTTTTTATGTGCCCTCTGTTTTGTCTGCAGGGTTTCGGTAACGTGGGTCTGCACTCCATGCGTTACCTTCATCGCAACGGGGCGAAGTGCGTCGGAGTCGGAGAAGTGGACGGAAGCATCTGGAACCCCAACGGCATCGACCCCAAAGAGCTGGAGGACTACAAACTGGTCAGTACTGGGGACAGATGAGTGCTCCACCTGCTGGATGATCAGTGTCAGTACAGTCATGTCGCGCGAATCAGCCGGAGGAGGGAGCATCTGTGAACATCAGGGCGAATTGATCGACCGGTTAACTGGCTTTTGTTTTATTTTCCGTCTCCAGGCCAACGGGACCATCGTGGGCTTCCCGAACTCGACGCCGTACGAAGGAAGCATCCTGGAGGCGGACTGTGACATCCTGATCCCCGGCGCCAGCGAGAAACAGCTGACAAAGAGCAACGCACACAAGATCAAGGCCAAGGTGACACAAACGCACTCTCTCGACTCACCTTTCTTCATTACAGGCTACGTGGCGAGCGATGCGTCGTCAGGTGGCTCGACGTAAACAGAATTATAACCTAATAAAAGTAAAACAGCTGAGCGACACCTGTAACAAAGTTCAGGAGCTTGTTTTGTGCAGCTCTGTGGTGAAAACCTTCAGTAACGTCTGTGTCTCCACACATTTACATTAATGTTCCTAAAATAAATCCCCTCTAACTGGGACGAGTTGGCACTAAATGGGACGTGTGCAGGGTGGGGGTGAAGCGGCCTCTGCTGCTGTTACAGAGTATAATGAGTAATGACGGATAAACCCAGTGCGCTGGCTACTTCCTGTTGCCTCCTGCGCTGCATGGTGACGTGGTGATGGCACAGTGGATAAGACACATGCCTTTGGTGCAAGATTATAGTTTTTATTTTGTTGACTTTATGTTTTCTATTTCAGTTCACTTTTAATTAGTTTGCTGGTTTAGTTTTTATTTTTAGAAAATGCCTAGTTTTAGTTTAGGTTTTATTATTTTCAGTGTTTGAGTCTTTGTCGCTGCACGAAACCAAGCTCAGTTCATTTCAGTGTTTACACAAATATTAAAACGCGAGTACAATCAGAAATATTTGTGAAAAGGGGAACCTTTTTTTTTAAGCTCTCTGAAGCTTCTACATAGGAGCCCGAACCACTAAGCAAAAAAAATTATATATATAAAAAAAAAATTTAATTACTGGCATATTGTCTAAATAAATACTACAAATAACAAAACAATAAATACATGAAGCACATGCAACCTACAATAATGTCTAACCTACATACAGAAAACTGCTACCAAGAAATTCAAACAGCTCTGTCAGGTTAAACAGGTGAAACACAGTAACTGGAGGTGAGGGACAGCTTTGTAATTGGAGGATAGTCTAGCCCCGAGCCACAACCAACAGGCCCCAAACACCCTGAAGGAAAGTCCGACTGGAAGCAGTTAAATAAAAAATTTAACTTTTAACTTATAAACTTTTATTAAATCAAAAAATAGATATGAAAACAACACGAAGAGGCAGGTTGGCTGAGAAAGAAGAGAGCGACGGCGTAGCTGCTCCAACAGAAAGTCTTGTGGCTCCGTGTGTTTGTCGGACTCACCGATGGCCCAACAGGTTTTTTAGCTTCGTATCTAAACGACACGGTGACATCTAACGATGCGTTAGAACCTTTTTTACAGGGAGCTCTCCGTGCAGGTTTCAGTCGGCTTCACTGTTCGATTCTCTTACTGTCGCTGTTCCGTCCTGTTTTCCCATCATGCCTCAGTAAACTGACCCGGTGTCTGTTGCAGATCATCGCTGAGGGAGCGAACGGTCCGACCACGCCGGAAGCCGACCGCATCTTCCTGGACAGAAACATCATGGTGATCCCGGTCAGTAAAGAACGATCGAGTGTCAGAGGGACTTTTTACCTTTCAGGTGTAAAGACGTTTCATTTTAATCTGTTTCCTCCTCTCCTCGTGTCCTCGTCTCCTCTCCTCTCCTTGTGTCCTCGTCTCCTCTCCTCGTGTCCTCGTCTCCTCTCCTCGTGTCCTTCCTCTCCTTGTGTCCTCGTCTCCTCTCCTCGTCTCCTTCCTCTCCTTGTGTCCTCGTCTCCTCTCCTCATCTCCTTCCTCTCCTTGTGTCCTCGTCTCCTCTCCTCATCTCCTTCCTCTCCTTGTGTCCTCGTCTCCTCTCCTCGTCTCCTTCCTCTCCTTGTGTCCTCGTCTCCTCTCCTCGTGTCCTTCCTCTCATTGTGTCCTCGTCTCCTCTCCTTGTGTCCTCGTCTCCTCTCCTTGTGTCCTCGTCTCCTCTCCTCGTCTCCTTCCTCTCCTTGTGTCCTCGTCTCCTCTCCTCATCTCCTTCCTCTCCTCGTCTCCTTCCTCTCCCTCGCCTCTCCTTCCTCTCCTTGTGTCCTCGCCTCCTTCCTCTCCTTGTGTCCCTCGTCTCCTTCCTCTCCTTGTGTCCTCGCCTCCTCTCCTCGTCTCCTCTCCTCGCCTCAGGACATGTACCTGAAGCCGGGCGGTGTGACCGCTTCCTACTTCGAGTGGCTGAAGAATCTGAACCACGCCAGCTACGGTCGACTCACCTTCAAATACGAGCGCGACTCAAACTACCACCTGCTGAGTGAGTGAAGCTTCCTGCTGTCGGTCACATGATAAACCACGAGTTTCATTTCCTTTATGCCCCTCCCCTCTGTCTTCAGTGTCGGTTCAGGAGAGCTTAGAGAGGAAGTTTGGGAAACATGGCGGTGCCATTCCCATCGTCCCCACCTCCGAAGTTCCAGGCCAGGGTCGCTGTGAGTGCAAACATACTGCTGCTTCTGTTACGACGCGTCTCCTTCTTCTTCTGTGGTGTTATAAACGTGTGTTTGGTTGCAGGGAGCGTCTGAGAAGGACATCGTTCACTCGGGTCTGGCGTACACCATGGAGCGCTCTGCCAGGGTAACGCACACACACACCTTTACGTTAATGTTGATGTGTGAATCAGCTGGACGGCGGGAACAGTTTCATAAACAGTAAACATCCTGCTGACTCACACCTGTGAGGCTGCTGACTCACACCTGTCAGGCTGCTTTTGGCCACATGGGGGCAGCAGGAACTGTTTTTAATCCACCCTGTTCACCAGCTGGTCTCTCACCTGTGTTTGACTCTGTCCTGGTCAAAGTGCTGATCCCTGACCAGGAAACGTTCATGCCGTCACGCTGACACCTGTCTCTCTTCTCTCCTTGTCTCCTTCTCTACATCCTCTCCTCCCTTGCTTCCTCTCCTCCCTCCTCATGCAGCAAATCATGCGGACAGCCAACAAGTACAACCTGGGTTTGGACCTGCGGACGGCGGCGTACGTCAACGCCATCGAGAAGGTGTTCCAGGTTTACAACGAGGCCGGCCTCACCTTCACATAGAGACGCCTGCCTGTCTCCTGTCTGTCTGTCTGTCTGTGGTCCATCACCTCTGCAGGACACGTAGCGTCTGACAGTTTGTCTCCTCTGAATCACATATCAGCTCAAACGCACCTGCAGAGAAATAAATAAATAAAATAAATAAATAAATGTAGACTTTAGGCCTTAAACCACAGGGAAGCTTTGTCACCGTTTGCCTACACAAACACACTCTGTGGCCTAAACTATGTGGACACTCGTTTCTCAGCCTCATTAAACCCTAAACACAGTTAGAATCTGACTTTGCTGTTTATTAACAATGGATTTATTTTTTCTCGCCGTCGTCTGATTCTTCGCTTTGTGTTTTGTTTTTTAAATTCTGCTTCCAGCGTCGTGTGAATTTTTGCTCCTCCTCTTTCTTGATGCTGAACTGAATCCGTCTTCAGGGTTTCGGTCGGGAAAAACCTCCTGAGGCGTCACTTTCACAGATCAGACAGTCTGCTGATTATTCTGCAGATGAATCTGGTGAATCCAGAAAGAGTCTGACGTGGACGCCTTCAGGCGCCCTGAACCTGAAACCTAAGAAGCTGGAAACTTTAAAGCTTTAAAAATGAAAATAGTTAAATAGTTAAAGATGCTTTTTATTCTCTGATCTGTTCGTCCAGTAGTTCGCAGCTCTTTGTACCAGCTGTGAGACGTTCAACCAAAGACTGAAGACGTTTGAATCATATCTGAAACACTAGTTTAAATAAAGTTAAGAACATTTGTATAAACGCGACACCAGACGAGCGGAGTCAGCGTGTTGTCGGGGCGTCCGCATACTTCTGGCCACACGGTGTCTGTCCAGCTGTTTTATACTGACGCGATGCACATGTGCCTCAGGACTTTAATACCCGCTGCCTGTGAAGTCTGGTGTTAATTCGACCAGATTTTACATGGAGTCTGGTGGCCGCCGGCTTCACTTCCTTTCTGTTTTGCTGCGTCGCTCCTTCGCTCTGCGCTCATGAACCTGCACAGTTACATGTCTGAATAGAAACCAGCGGCTGAAACTCTAAACTCTGTGTGACGCGTTGGTTCAGCTCCTCGCTCAGTAAATTGGACTTTTTTTTTCCTCTCAGGTGTCGACACGGTTGCAGCTAATGCTAAAGCTAAAGTACAAACAGCAGGACTGATCAGCAGAACGTTTAAACTTTCTCTCTGTAACTATGCAAAGTGCTGAGTTCACACGCTGCTAACTTCCGGCCCCTGGAGGAGGCTCACCTGTCCGACCCCCGGGGGCCACAGACGCACAACTCAAAGCTTTAGTCGTCTTTACGCTGCAGCTCACGGAGGTGATCTGGTGTTTGGCTGTTGTTCTTGTGCTGACGATGACAGCGCTGCCGCCGCCATCACCTGACACCTTAAAGACTAAAGCTTCATCTCTCAGGTGGGCAGGGGGCGGGGCTACCTGTGGGAGTCTGTGAGGGAGCTTCTATGCCCTTTTTGTTAAAACGGAATGTTTAAATAAAGTTTTAAAAAAAGTCATGTGTTGAGTTTTTATTATTTGATTAAAACTTTATTGAGTTTTTATTGTTTAGCTTTCAGATCTCAGGTGGAAAACATCACCTGTCTCTCTCAGTTCAATTCAAATCTGCTTTATTGGCATTAATGTCAAACAACAATACAGCCACAGATAAAACAAAAGATCAATTAATTTCATACAGATCATTAAATGAAAAAGTGTTAATATATAATTATTTTAATTAAACAGTAAACATGCCACGGGTCAGTAGGATGTAGAAGTAATTTTAGTGTTTAGGATTAATAAAGAAATATTATTAAACATAAAACTCAGAGTCTACGGAGCCTCTGAAGTCTCAGAAGATTATAAAGGACCCAGGTCTGACAGAATCTCTGCAGGAGGTTAAGGTGCTGCTGCAAACCTTCTTTAGTAGGTGAGAGCAACACTAAGTCATCTGCATACAGCAGACCTCTGATCTCTGTGTCGTTCAGGAGGAGGCCAGGTGCCGTGGAACTCTCTAATTGGTTTGCTAATTCATTGATATATAGATTGAAGAGAATTGGACTCAGATTGCATCCCTGCCTCACTCCCGTCCCTGGGAGAAGAATGCTGTTTGTTTGTTTCCAATCTTTATGGCACATTCACTTTTTTGTATACATGTTTTTAATCATATGTTTTTCCTCCAATGCCACTTTCAAGTAGCTCTAAAGAAAAGGCCCTCGTGCCAGATGGAATCAACAAAGCAGGCATATACTTTTCTTTTCTTAATGTTTAGTTCTTGATCAATTAGAGTCTGGAGGGTAAAAATATGGTCAGTTGTAGCGCAATTTGGCAAAAAAATAATTTGGCATTTATGCAGAATATTGTGGTTATCAACAAAGTTGACAAGTCGCTTATTAATGATGTTGCAGAATATTTTTCCAGGTTACTGGATACACATATTCCTCTGTAGTTATTTGGGTCATATTTATCTCTCGATTTATGGATTGGGGTTATTAAACCTTTGTTCCAGATGTCTGGAAAAGTTCCAGTTGTTAGAATGGTATTGAATAGTTTTAGTATAGCCAATCTGATTTTATGGTCTGAATATTTGATCATTTCATTCAGGATTCCATCGATACCACAAGCCTTTTTTTTCCTTTTAGGGACTGGATGGCTTCTGTTAATTCTTGTTCTGTTACAGGGTAATCTAGAGGGTTTTGGTTGTTTTAATCACCGCCTCCAGATTTTTTCCATTTTGTGAATATTTTGTGCTGATCATCATTTTTTGTTGTCCATGCTGTCTGGGGTCCATCTGTATGAGTATGTGCTGTTAAACAGGTCACAGGCACTCAGGGCTCCAGACTTAGACTGGTAGATGTAGTGATTTTGCTGTGGTCTGAGAGGGGGCTGTGGGGGTCTCTCTCTCTCTGTCTCTCTCTCTCTCTGTCTCAGGTCTCTCTCTCTGTCTCAGGTCTCTGCTCTCTGTCTCTCTCTCTCTGTCTCCTCTCCTCTCTCCTGTCTCTCTCGTCTCTCTCTGTCTCTCTCTCTCCTCGTCTCTCTCTCTCTGTCTCTCTCTGTCTCTCTCTCTCTGTCTCTCTCTGCCTCTCTCTGTCTCTCTCTCTCTGTCTCTCTCTCTCTGCTCTCTGTCTCTCTCTGTCCTCTCTCTCTCTGTCTCTCTCTCGTCTCTCTCTCTCTCTCTGTCTCTCTCTCTGTCTCTCTCTCTCTCTCTCTGTCTCTCTCTCTCTCTGTCTCTCTCTCTCTCTCTCTCCAGCTGTTTACCTGTTTGCCAACTGAAAAGAAGAAGAAACCGTTTTCAGGTGTGTTCCGTACTGACGTCATTAATGAGGCCACCTGTCGCTGTGGACGCACAGTCGTTAAATGACGTCAGGAGTGACGTAACAGCGCAGCCACAGGCGGCACATTAAACGATAACTTATTAATAAACATGTATTAGAGATTATTGAAAAGAGGACGCGCGGTCTGTCCACAGGGTCTGTCCCGGACTGTAGAGGTTTGTCTTGGGGACTTCCGTGTACCTCAGGTGGGCGGGGCTGATCCTCTCTTTCCCCCAATCAGCGGGCTCTATTTGCCACGTGGCGCCGGAATTCCCCTCAGCTCCGGGGCTTTCCGCTCTTTACTGACTGACAGCTGGGGACCATGGCAACGCTGCAGAGGTGCGTGAGACTCCTGGAGGACTGCGGGGACACCACTTCCGGTTACAAGAGCTGACCTTCAAATTAAAAGTGTTTCTTTGAAGCGTGTTTATTGCAGCGCAGTGACCGGAGCTGAAACAGAAAATAAAACATTAGTTTCAAGTCTCAAAGAGCTCTTTCATTTACTTTACTCACATTTATAGATTTCTTTGACTGAATGTATGTATTTATTATATTTTACACAACATTTAATAAGTAAATAAATAACTGAATAACCCAATGAAAAATGTAAACATATGAAGGACAGAACGAGGATCAGGACACCTGAAAAGGCAATAAAGAATATTTTATTAAGATTTAGTAACGTACTGTACGCTATGTGGACAAAAGTACTGGGACACCTACTCCTGCCTCTAAACAGCCTGTTCTAAATCCACAGGCATTAAAATGGAGTCAGCACAGGTGTCATTTACACTGGGGACGCTGGGGACACATGTCCCCCACCTTTTGAAATAGACTTTGTCCCCATCACTTTAGTGACAGCATTTCTTTAGAAACGTTTATTTGCATAATAATAAAACATGTAATGTAAATATAAAAAACAAATGCGCGTTGTCCAACAAGCTGTCATTACTACTGTATGTGTTTATATTTTAAAATGTCACCGGCCACCTGAATTTAGTGTTTTCCTTTATATAAATAAAAACATTTGCACCGTAAATTGGTGCTGAAAACTTCTCCGCGATGCAGGAAATGGCTCATTTGTTTCAGCGTTGCATATTTCTTCAAAATAGAGTTAAAATATTTATGTCCTCACCAGTTTTCAGACAGTGATGTTGGACGAAACCTTTTCTTGATGGAGCTGTTTTGTGCATCGTCATGGAAGAACGTCTGATTTCTCTTAACAAAGACCTCAGAATGAAGAAACGGCCCCTCCTGTAAATACAGGTGTGTAAACTTTTAATTCAGCGCGGATTACTACATTTAAATGACCTGACAAAACAAGAAGCCCAAACATCAGACTGAAGAAGGAGGAGCGAACCCCCACCTATAGTTTTACTTTGAAAACCCCCACAGGAAGCTGCTGAGGTGTGTTGCTGCTGCAGTGACTTTTTTATTCCAGAGGGGAGTTTGGTGATTTTCTGGCAAACGGACAGAGACTCGGACAGAGAGGCAGCAGGCAGGTAAAACTCACCTTTAAACTCCTTAACTGCTTTAATCTGAAGTCGGACTGCTGCCGATCGATAACTGATCGATAACTGATCGATAACACGATCCGCTGCAGACACACGACTCTGTTTCTGTAGAGCTTCAGATCCCGACAGGGTTTCATCTCAACCGCAGATTAAAATCAGACTTAAAACGAAGGAAATGTTGTTTCCGCGCCTCCGGTTTGATTTAAGATTTAATTCAGATGTTTGTCCTGTAAATTCAAACTGCATTAAATCCACAGCAGCTGAGTTCATGACTGTGTGCGCGCGCAGATGAACAGCTGATTATTGGGACGTTTTGACGCCTTATTAATGTTTTATTCTTTTTATTAAACAACAAAATCACCGGTTAAATGTGAGTTTTTAAAGCGAGGCTCTGCAGACAGAATCTGTCGGACAGGACCGAGGTGAAAGCTGAAGGAAACAGTTTGATCAGATTGTGTAACTGAGGAAAGTTACTGAAGCTCATCGCAGTGACTCACGCAGAGGTTTTATTTACAGCCTGCTTTGTGCATTTAGGGGCTTTTCTTTCTTAGTTTGGGGTCATTCTTAGAAACCTGGCTGGACTGATCATCTGTGATCAGAGGATTCACTGAACTTCGCTGCAGCTGCACAGCTAAAGATTCTTTTCGTGGTTGGTGGACTGATCCTGTAAAAGGTCAGAAAATGTTGAAGGAGCGTAGATCAGTGTTTCCCAAAGCTCTAGAAGACGTCCTCAAATGTCTGTCCAGAAAATATTCGGTTTACTGTCACAGAGGAGGAAAGAAACCAGGAAACATTCACATTTATGAAGCAGGAATCAGAGAAAATTATTATCAAAATAGTTTCCCATTAATTTAAAATTTGACAACCAAATAATTTTAACTCGTAAACACTTTTCTTTTTTAATTTTTATTACTAGTGAGAATGCTCTTTGTCTGGATAAACCTGCTGTCATGTTGCCTCTGCCCAGGAACTACAGAGGAAAATTAGCTCGAAGCTATTTCTGTCTTGTGTAACATATTTGTTGTGCAATGTTCCTGTCAAATAAATAAATAAAAATAATAAACCGCCTTTAAAATAGTTTGAACTACAAAATGAAACAAATCTCTCCTGAGGGCAGATTAAATTAAAGCACCAGCTGATTTTTAAATAATTAATTAACTGAAAACAGGATCTCAGCTCAAAGTCAGTTCAGCTGCAGATTGATGAAGACCAGGTGAAAGCATTAGAAGAAGCTGGTAAGTGGACCTTTTAGTGATTGAGCAGAAACCTCTGGAGCGGCTAGCAGTTTCCCCCTGCTTCCAGTGTTTGTGCTAAGCTAGGCTAACCTCAGAGGTGAGAGCGGGTTCTTTGCGGCTCTGAGGGGAGACCCAGAGGCGTGTCGGGCTGTTCCTGGAACAGCAGCAGCAGCTCGGTGCTGCTCAGTCGGGCTAGAAAACGAGGATTGTCCCCAAATAATCACAGAGGAGGAGGAGGAGGAGGAGGAGGTGGAAATTCCCACTGATGCATTTAGAAATGACTCCATCACACTCTGAGCTGCGGGTGGTGATTAACTCCTGATCTGGCTTCTGCAGGGAAACCGAAGAAGAAGAAGAAGAAGAAGAAGAAGAAGAAGAGATCAGGCTGCGGGGAGCTGAGCCTCCATCACCTTCATCACCTTCATCATGTCTGTCAGGTAAGTTTCTGTGAACTGGGCGAATGGAGACTTCTGATTGGCTGACGCGCTGTCTGGTTGTTGTGGGGTGAATTTTTGATTCGCTGGTTCAGAAGACGTCCAGATGTTACAGACGAGCCTGTCAGTCCCGGTGAAGGGAACTCTTAACTCCTGCATGTTCCTGTTTCAAAGTGACACAGAGGTTATTAAAAACTAAAGAAATAAAATAACCTGGAAAAAACTCAGCGAAAACAAAACTGCGTTCCTTTTAAAACTGAGTAAAGAAAACTGAATGTCGACATAATCCTGGTGTGTTGGGAGGAAATGAAATCTGTCTTCCAGTCTCTCCTGGTTTCATGAAAACTTAAACTAAACTAACCATAAAAAACTAAACTAACAAACTGACTTTAAAACAAATTCAAACTAAACTGAAATTAAAAACTCAAAGTGAAACAGGAGACTGGATCCGGCTCTGCTGCTGCTGCTGCAGAGACTAGAACCAGGAGGGTGAGCACAGGACTGGGTGTCCACGTAGTGAACCCTGTAAACCGGTTCAGACCCGTCAGACTCGTTTTCACAGGTCTCATATTTGAAGCTGCTGTGTGGAGACGTGATGACGAATCATCTCCGTCCAACGGCACGGTCCAGTTTTCCTGCCACATCACCACCGACTTCGCTTGGTCAGACCGACCCTGAAGGTTCCCTCCAGCATCGTTTTTAGACGTTTTAAAGGTTCCGCGGTCAAGTTAGCAAGACCAGGACCCACACTCCGATAAGAGTTTCAAAGGAGAACTACTTGTTAACGTTGTGAAACGCCACCACTTAAAGAGGTTGTGGAAAACCTCATGATCTGTGACCACGTTACTTAACTTACATAAGTTGCGTAACTGAAACATGAAGCAGTCCAGTTTGCTCAGTTTCTGGCCCACTCGGCCTCCCGGATCACCAGTAAACAGACGTGACGAAGCGTAGGACTGCGACGCTGCTGGCGTGGATGGACAGTCGGCACAAAGAAGGACCTCCATGCTTTTCTGAGACACTCTGAGGATTAACATTAACTGTAATAACTGAAGAGGAGAGTAACTGATGCAACAGGTGTGAAACTACCAAACATTTTCATTATTCATTCCTCTTTTAAAGTGTCTTCATGGGGACGTCTTGGTGTCACTTTGAACACCCTGAAGTGTCATCTCTGGACTTGTGGGGCTCCTGGTCAGCAGCAGTATTACGCAACGTCTGGTTAGACTTTCAAAATAAAACAACTCGTTGTAGTTTGGTGCGGTTTAGGAGACAATCATGGCCTGGCTTTAAAAAACAACGTTACTTAACTTAAGTTGGCTTAAGTAAGTAAATCAAAACATCAACGTTAACGAACACCGGCATCTGGTAGAAAGTCCGGTTTCTGGCCCACTCATACCCCCCAACAGCCTCCTTTCTCTGACGGTTCTGTTAAATATCCGACCTTTAGCGTTTAGACGCTACAGGACTCCCCGATGTGTCACACAGTGACGCCAGCTGGGTCTTTTGAGTGAGAACAGCTCGACCACAGATCAGAGGAAGAGTGTGAAACAGTTTGCATCACCTGTTTGCAACAAACAGAACAAAGTGCAGAGGTGATATTGATGGACAGGACGCTGTGACATCACTGTTGGGCGTGCTTACTTGCGTGACCACAGCCAATCAGAGAGGTGAAACAGACCTTCACCCAGAGAGGACAGAGACCCCGAGGTCAGGCGTCATGTGATGAGTTTTAATGAACAGTCAAAGTATTTGAGATGTTTGTTGCTTGCCGGACTGAGATGAGTCCGTTTACAGAGACCGGACCTCATTCAGGACCAAGGTGAAACCTCAGGAGGACTTCTGGTTCCTGTAACAGGGACAGTTCACAAGAGTCTGTTCGTGGTCTGTAGTCCTGAAGGACGTTAGAGGTCATGTTTAAAACAAAGCAGTGAAGCGTAGATAAAGAAAGCTCGGACACTATATAGACATGCGGGCCGGTCCAGGGGCCCAGACCGAGGACAGCAGAGGGGCCTCTGAGTCTGATGTATAAATAAACTGACGGTCACAGTGTTTGTACGAAGCCTGTAATGGGTCCAGAGGAGAGTTGGCCGCCTGAATGAGGGGCCTCCCAGGCACAGACCCAGGGGCCCCAGAACATAAGAAATAATCTGTAGGTGAATGGCATCATGTTGAATTTCAGAGGTTAGCATCACAGAAAGCGTGGAGGGTCTTTAACGGCGCCGCTGCCTCCCAATCAGAAGGCGTGTTGACTGGCGTCTCAGCAGGTCGACAGCGTGTTGCTGCTCGTGTTCGTGAAAAGGATTCAGAACGGATTTAAAGTGAGCACAGAGGCCCGACTGTAATCCTGGAGGGGGTTTTGTAGTCCGGGTCGTTTGCCAAACTGAGGCCCCTCAGGGTCCCTCAGAGGGCCGAGGAGCATTTTACATTTTTAGTCATTTAGCTGACGCTTTTATCCAAAGCGACATGTCAGAGGTCTCACGCCTCTGGAGCAACGAGGGGTTAAGTGTCTTGCTCAGGGACACAATGGTGGATGGGTCACAGTGAGGGATTGAACCTGGGTCTCTCACACCATAGTCATGTGTCTCTTCCACTGTTCCATCACCGCCCCGGTTTGCATCAGGTCTAACTGAAGCTGCAGTCGGTTACTGAATAAATTATGCATGAGCGCTTCTGTGGCGTCTGGTGGTAAAAACGTTTTCCATAAGCCCGCAGCATCCACGGTTCAGACGTGCTGCACGCCACCCCACCTCACTTCCTGTCTTGCGTCCTCGTTACCATCCTGTCGAAAGGTTTTCCTCAGTCTCTCGCAGTGATCCCTGTCAGCTGTGACGTTACAGGGCGAACAGGACCTGCTGGTTGTTTTACTTTGGGTAAACTACATGCAGCTGATTGTACTTTTACTGTCAGTGGCAGTCCTTCAGGTCTGAGTCCTGATTGGTTCGGGACTGCAGGTCTCAGGATTCTGGCAGCAGCAAAACAAACGTATAAAGACGTCAAGCTTTTAATGTGAAGCAGCAGCAGGAAACATTTCAGTACAGCACATTAACACATGAACACGTTCTTAATACTGCAGATTTATAAATACTGCTGTACTTTATCAGCTGGCTGTTGGCTCATTAATTCAAATGAAAGCTCTGCAGATCTTCCTGAACGCTTCCTGACGTCGATGTTTCTTTCTGAGCGGGCTCAGCGGTCTCCATCTTGGATGCGGTCACTTTCCCTCAGGTGTTCAGGGGGACTTTCATCAGGCAGAGCAGCTTATTAGGAACTGGAGGCTGACCTGATTCAGGGAAACACGAGAGTAAAATCACCTCAGTGGATTCCTGCAGAGGTCGGAGGTCACACAGAAATACCCCAAACCCCAAACTTCCCCCTCGGGTTTTCTCTCCTCTGACTGCCTCGCTTACTGTACCTGCTGTGGGTTGATGTTAATGACAGCCGTCTCTGCCGCGCTGTGATTGGCTACTGTCGTCGGAAGGGGGCAGTCCCTCGGGCCCGGGGGGGGGGGTACTTGGTTGAAGTCGGGTGACAGAGACGAATCAGATTATATTTGAGTCAGATTCTGCAGTGAGGCGGGTTTTTCTGAAGCTGCGGAGCTGAGAGAGAGAGACAGGAAGTCGAAGCAGAAAGGCGGCGAGAGAAAAGAAAGACGAGCAGAGAGGAAGTAAAGACGAGCTGGAGGTCTGAGCAGGGGATGTCAGGTCGGTCCTGTAACTCTGATTCTGTTGGTTTTGCAGTTAATTTGATATTTAGTGTGTAAAATGTCAGAAATGATCCCACCTGAAGAACAGACCAGGAGTTCTTCTTCTGCAGGACCTCGTCCATGTGTTTACCTTCAGGAGGCTGCAGGACACTCTGCTGTCTGCAGCCGTCCTTCGAGCTGAATGCTAACCTCTGCAGCTTATCCTGCAGAGGAGCTGCAGCGTGTCGATCAGCTTCAGAGCTGCCGGGTGTTGTAGAAACTGTATATTGCTGGTGAAGAATTGAGCAAATAACCGAGTTACAACAAACTTTATCTTGTCTTTGAAGAATGTCCTAAGAGAAGGACAGAGGTTGTGTCTGGACGAACCGTCTGGCCCACAGCGAAGGGGAAACAGTAAGAGATCCCAAAGAAAAGCCGGCAGAGGACAACAGTCTCACAGCTCTGAGCTGAAGCCTGAAGAAAGTCATAACAATAACAGTAATAACAGAAGTTCATGCATAAGAGGATGCATGAAGTTTGTGGACAGACAGACGGAGCTAACCAGCTGCTGCCTGTAGCTTCATATCTGCTGTTCATTTTAATGGACTGTTGTCTGGTTAAAGTTTTATTGGGGGGGGGGGCTTCCTGTCAGCAGACGACAAACCCTTCTCTCTTCTCTCTTCTTGTCTCTGCTGCTCGGCGCTTTAAACAAACTGTTTCCTGGTTCACTGCTCAGAAATCAGCAGCAAGCAGCAGCAGTGACATCATCCCCTGTAGCCCCGCCCCCCCCTGGGGCTGATCTGGAATTCTGGGGGTTTTCCTCCGCTCGGCCACTTCCAGGAAGTGACTGAAAACAGGCATCGGGGAGGGGAGGGGGGTAAATCGACACAGAGACACAGAGAGAGAGAGAGAGAGGGTGAGAGGAAAACAGCAGAGACGAAGAATTAATAAAGAGAGAGAGAGATGTGTTCTATTTGAGCCTCTCTCGTCCGTCATGTGAAAGTGAAACCTCTGCAGGTTTTATTCTGTTGTTTACTTTGTTTGTTTGTTGTTTGCTCGCTCGCTCGTGCCGTCGGGACTTTTACAGTTTTGAAGCTCAGCGGCAGACGAGGAGAGTCGGGGTGACTCAGGTCAGACACGCACACACGCCTCTCTGCTGTGTGTGCGTCAGGTTTAAAGCCTCTAACTGTCTGTTTGTTTGTTTGTTTGACTGTTTGTTTGTTTGTCCTGCAGGATGACTGAAGCTCCGTTCATCTACGACAATGACGTGAGTCCTTTTTTCTTTTCCATCACTTCTTCTGCTGTTACTTTTATGGACTGTGGTGTTTTTATGTACGGGTTTAATCAGGGTCAAAAAGGGTGTTCTGATAATATTTCTACAGATTCAGATGATGCAACAGATAAGATATTAACTGGAGTTAAGACACGCAGAGCTGCTGACCCTCATGTGACAGATGTTTTCCTGGCAGCTGTTTTATTTCTTTATTGATATAAAAAGAATTTGTAAAGCAGTGAAAAACCCTCTGCAGAGGAAACTCCAGTCTGTGAATGTGCAGAAAAGCTGATTCAAGCCTGTTCTAGTATCTGATACCAGATTAGTTTGTTAACAGCCTTCCCAAACTCACCTGGTTAATTAAAGGTTAATCAGGCCTGCTGTCTCTCAGCCTTTGTAAAGTTCGGAGGATGAGCAGAAAAGACGTGTTAATTAATCGTTCACACGGCGCTGAATTCGTGAACAAAACAAATTAATGAAACGCTTGTTGTGTTAAAATCCTGTGTGTGACACTGAAGTCACACGTGAACATATTTAAGTTGTGATTTGTGTGAGTTTGCACTGTGATGAAGACGAACTGGGTGTTGCACAATGTTCTGATTGTGTTAGCTCAGAGTTTCAGTTTACAGAACAACCAGTTCTGTACACGGATCCTGTAACCTGAGCTAAAGCACAGAGACCCTTCACCAAATATTACTCCACTGAAAGAAAAGTCTTTGATTTAAATTAAAGTGCAAAAGTGCTGCTATTAAACATCCTTTAGTATCAAAAGTAAAAAGTACTGTTAGTATAGTTCAGTTTGTCAGAACAAAGCTCAAAACTAAAACAAATAATTGAAAGGAAAAGCAGCAAATCTTCAAATCTGTGGAAACATGAAATGTTTTCACATGAAAAATGTTTTAAACCATCAAATTTTCCTTGGATAAACTGTTGGATTTAGTTTATAACATATAAACTCTTCATGTGTTTCGTGTTTTAAAATCTGACTTTGTAAAGTAACTGAAGCTGCCAGAGAAATGTAGTGAAGTAAAAAGTGCAGTATTTCCCTCTGAGATGGAGTACAAGTAGAAAAGAAAATACTCGGGAGTAGCTCAGATGTGAGCAGTACTTGAGTAAACGTACGTGGTTACTGTCCACGACTGAAAAAACGTCGGCCTCAGGCGTTAAATAACACATCATGGCAGCCGTCGTCTTCTTCTCTGAATGTTTCCAACTTCTGCCGAAGACTGTATTGTAATGATGCGCAGTAAAAGTGATTTGCATGTTTAACTTCTTCAAACACATTGTGGTAACTTTCACACAGTTTCCTGCCTTGAACCTGCACTCAGATGTTTTCGGTTCGTCTCCTTAAAACCTCTCTGCACCTTCACAAACTTTAGTTTTAACAGGTTTACAAAAGCTCATACAAGAACAGCAGAGATTTTTATTTCATTTATTATTAAAAACCTCTTAGGGACGCCTGGCTGAGACGGCACCACGTCAGACAGATGAAACTGAGCTTAGAAGGCTAACAGAGATATCAGATGTTATCATAATTAACAGAATTTCTCAGACTCTTATTTATTATTTGAGTCCATGCTGGTGTTATTTTCCCCCCACAGATGACTGCAGTGCAGCGAGGTGTAAAAACTGAGTGCTAATTTAAGAACAAATGTGACTAATATTGCAGAAAAGGACTTAAGATTTTATTTTCAGTTTGACGCATTTCCTTTTTAATGTTAAAAACTGTGATGAATGTTCTCAGAAACTCCAGGGTGATGATTTAATTTGACAAAGTGTCCAAAAAGATTCAGTTTTCAGTTCTTAGAAAAGCAGCAAAACCTTAAATCAGACTCTGGATCCAGATCATGTCCGGGGTTTTTTTACTGAAGAAATTATTCATATAATCGTCTACCTGATCAATCAGCTAATCATTTTTATACCTGATACCAGAGACGTGTCATTTTTCAGTGATGACACGAATAATAACTCGACAGGACGACTTGTTTTGGGTCTTGTGTGTAAATGTCATCTTTCAGTTGAAACCTAAAAAGATAGATGCTCCAGATCTCGGTGTTGATTTATTTGTTTGTTTGATTGGTGTGTTTACGAACTGACAAATGTTCTGTTGCAGTTTTAGATGCTGAAAATATCTTTTCTTCTTCTTCAGCTGCAGAATTTGATGCCGTACGACTACCTTCCTCCAGTGGACATTAAGAGTGAGCCCTACATGCCTGAGACAGGTACGCAGACAGACTCAATTACATGAGCTTAGACTTTCCTCCAGTACCGACTCACCTGGAACTTAGACACAGTTAGTGTTTCCAGAATCTCCTGGCACTTGCTAAGTTTCTGAAAACCTCTTGTTTGAAACTCCAAAAACCCTCGGACTCTACAGAGAAACCAGGACATGTCTGTCAGCAGGCCACTTTGATCCAGGTAGACTCTGGACTCACTTGCACGTTAACAGGTGGACAGAGGTTCCTGCAAATCACTCGGGCATGAGACTGTCTCTACAGACAGTAGAGATGTTACAGATTCAACTAAGGTTCGTGGAAATACCAGGGACAGTGCAGTTCATGGTCAGTGTATTAACCCCAGAACCACGGGGGCGCCCCGATCCCCGGAACCTCGATTGTCATTTTTGAAATAAGTTCTTATTCATACCTGGGAACACAGACTCAGACATGTCAGACCCTTTTACCAGAATCTGGGAAGTCAGACCTCGTATTTTCTCAAAAATAACAGTACCCGTCAGTACTTGGGAACCCAACATGAACTTTTAGTATTCTCCTGTTACAAGAAACGGAGACCACGTCTGTCCACAAACTGTATATGAACAGAGCTGTGGATGGCACAGCCACTTTCTAGAGGTTACTAATGGGGGAAAACACCCCAATCTACCTTTTTACTAGGTGTAAGACAAGAGGTGTAAGTTGAAATAATGAAAGTGGGTGGTGAAATCCAGAAAGTCACTGCGACCTCTGAATTTTAGCCAGCTATAATAACGAAAGGTGTTTTTTTGTTGTTGTTTCAGCTCATGGCCCTTACATTCAAATCATCGAGGAGCCCAAACAGGTGAGGCTAATATTGTACTTCCTGTCTATAGTAATGGAACAAACTTTCACACTTTCCATTTGGTTTCTCCTCGTACTGTAAGAAGTGACTTTCAACGGTGCATTAAGTTTGTGGACCAGCTGGGCCAAAAGCACCAATGAGGAGGGGAGTGTTAAAATTCATGTGAAGATAAAGGGAACAACAATTTATTCTTATGTAAAATATATAATTTGTGGACAGTGATTGAAGTCCTTTAGTATTTGGAGTGTTAATGAAGGAGTCCCCAGGATCATCATTAGGCCCCTTGCTATTTACTCTAAACAATTACAATATTTATTCTCCAGTTGAGCATTGGAGTGTCCGTTTTTATGCTGATGACACCATCTTGTGTGCATTTGGCCCGACGACAAACCAAGGCTTCTCCGGGTTACAGTCAGAAGACCTCCAGACCTCATGTTCTGAAGACACACAGTGATGTTTGTTCTTTAATGATCAGCAGCTGATTTGATTTAGAGGCAGCTGTCTGAGTTGGAGTTGCACTGTGGGTAATGTAGGCACCAGGTTTTGATCAGCAAAAAGCATGAAAAAAAGACAGAATTTCTGGTTCTGCTGCATCAAACTGTCTGTTGTGAGTGTGACAGTGTTACAGGAGTGCAATATGAAGCTGGAATATTTTATTCAAAGGTTCTGACTCAGATCTATGCTCTTGGGAATCTAATGAATACAGTATCATAAATACAGGACCTTGGTTAGATAGCAGATTGTCCTACAAAATGCAACTCATTCCAAAACTAAAAGTTAAAACTGGGTCCTTATTCTGGCAAATAGAATGTACTTCTTGTTTAAAAAAATATATCCTGCCACTGCTGCCACAACCTGTAAACCACTGTACAGTTTACCGCAGACAATATGTAAATCTGAAAGAAAAACAAAACCATCCTCAGATATCAAAAGCAAAGTTGTCCTTAATCTTAAATAAAGCAATTAGACCTTTTTCTATTAATGCAGGCTCATTATAATCAAACCAAACTAAAACTAAGAAACTAAAGATGAAGATTTTAAGAGACACAGTAACATATCATGTTAGATATACAGTACATGTATGTGCAGTACATTTAGTACACACTGTACAATACAATGAAGTATATATAATTAAAGTCACAGTGAATACTACAATAAAGCATATAATCTGTAGTAATACAGTATAATTATGATGCAAGTAGTTTAATGCAGTGTAAATATATGAATAAATATTGTGCAAAACCCAGAGACAAACACTCGTCTCCAGGCAGAAAAAACAAAAGGCCTGTTCACCTACACACTAACTGCCTGTGGTGATTCCCCTCCTCAGGTGGATCCACTCGTTACTGTAACTTCCTTTAATCCTGGGTTTTCCCAACAGTCATAAAACAACATGGGAGTGAGTAGAGGCTGCCTGCAGGACGTCAGGGAGTTTCTGCAGCTAAAGGTCGCGTGACACTGAGTTCTCTGACCGCCTTCATGCAAATCAATTAGTTTTGGTATGAAGCTAAAAGAAGAACCAGGTTTACACAATCAGTGGATGTACCAACCTGAAATAAACCGATTGTTACTGCAGCTGACGGCAGCTTCCTGTGACACTCAACAGTGATACAACAACCAGCAGTTTAGAAACACAGTTTGTCCTGCAGAAAGGTTTTAAATGAACAGGAGGAGATGTTGTAGGTTCCTGAAGGCGACTCAGACTGAAGCTCCGCACCCCCCAAATATTAATTTCTAAAAGCATAAATATGAAGAGGAGATGCAGAGAGCACCTGGGAGTCTGCAGTCCTGCAGGTTCTCAGTGAAAGAAAAGCCTGAGCTTCAGTCTGAGATGTTCAGATGAACTCAGCGCTCTTTGGAGGAAGGCGACTTTGTTAACCACCAACTGCTCAGTGAATATGTGTGTGTGTTTGTGTGTGTTCCCAGAGGGGCTTTCGTTTCCGTTATGAGTGCGAGGGTCCGTCCCACGGCGGGCTCCCAGGGGCCTCCAGCGAGAAGAACAGGAGAACCTACCCGACCGTGAAGGTGGGTAACGTCAACAACACTCTTACAGCGCTTTCACAACAAGGACGGCTCATTTTGGATAGACTCTGTGGGGCCCTCATGACCAGGGGACATGTTTTAACCCTCAGACGACCAACTCTGTAAGGTCCGTCCATCCCAGAGGACGAGATTCACCACAGAAACGGCATCAAGGCCTTGTGGGATACGCTGTTGTTGAATTCTAACGCTTAAATAATTATCTTTTGTGAAAGTGACACGGTTGTTTACGTTCACCGATCAGCCAGAACATTATGCGCCTGCCCGTGAGTGTGATCTATCAGGCAGCAGGTGAACGTTGTGTCCTCAGAGTTGATGTTAGAAGCAGGATCTGAGTGACTTTGACAAGGAACTAAACCGTGAGGGCTAGACGACTGGGTCAGACCATCTCCAAACCGATCTGCAGGGGTCAGTACCAAGGAAGGAAAAGAGGTGAAGCAGCGACAGGGTCATGGGGAGTGAATGCTGGCCCGTGTGGTCCAACAGACGAGATCCAAGAGTTGATGCTGGTCCTGATAGAGCACACAGTGGAGTCCAGGTCTCGAGGGGTCGGGGCTGTGTCGCAGGTGGTCATAATGTTACGGCTGATATCAGAATGTGGACAGAGAATCTCAGGATCGTGTTTCAGACGGACGAAACAAAACGTTTATGAAAAGATGCTCGTGCAGCAGAGCTCGCTCTGAGAGGAGGCAGCGTGATCCGTCATGTTGCTCCTGGATTTGGCAACGAGCAGCTGTTTGATCACGTGTTGCTCTGATGTTGTGTTCACGGCTTGTTTTGCCGCCACCGAGAGATGAAACATGAATGATCACTTTGTCAGTTAGTTATTTATTATGACACAAAGGCTCTTCCACTTTCATTGTGCTCAGCTGTTAACGTGTTTTCTGTCCGTCTCAGATCAATAACTACGTGGGCCACGCCCGGGTGGAGGTCCAGCTGGTGACCCACTCCGATCCTCCTCGTGTCCACGCTCACAGTCTGGTGGGACGCCACTGCACCGAGAACGGTACCTGCATGCTGGACGTCGGCCCCAACGACCTCACGGCCTCGTAAGTATCCAATCACGTCGCTGCGTCTTCACCAACGCAACAACAGAATTTCCCGAAGCTCCTGTCGAAAAAAACAAACAGCGAGCAGGAATCAGGGAGGAAAGTTTTATGATTTCAATCCTCGTCAGTCTTTCCAGAGAAAAACCCCAAAGAGGAAGTCAGGATTATTTTTTTTTATAGTTCAGGTTCCAAGGAAACAAAAGAAACGTAAAAAGAAGAGATGGACTTTTCATAACAGTGATGGAATAAAAAGGTATTGGAGACAACAATTGTTAGGGGGGATTTTTTAGAAAGACTTAAGTCATAATCTGATTTCTAATCTGAAATTAAAACTTTAAAAAATATCTCCAGTGAGCAGGAGAGCAAACATTTGCTGCTGAAGTCCTGAAAAATCTGCATATCTGATGGAAAGCTGGTTAAAAATGAACAAATGACATAATGCAATGTCTAAATCTTTGTTAGATTAAATTCATAAAACTGTTAAGAGGAAATAGATTAAACTTACTGTATCAGTGTTTAAAAATAAATAACATTTATATTCAATAAAGTCTTTTAGAAAATCTTTTAAAATAAAGTATGTGTGTGTAAATAAAGTAAAACTTCTCCAGGCAACTGAAAACAAACAGATGAAAACAGTAGAAAGAAGGAAACACTGACTTCATGCTATGATGTTAAACATGAAACACCTCCATCATCTGACTGCTGATGTCACTTCCTGTAGCTTCAGTAACCTGGGGATCCTCCATGTGACCAAGAAAGGAGTGGGGGAGGTGCTGAGCCGGAGGCTGAGGGAGGAGAGGAAGAAGCAGAAAGGAGCTCACTGCCACCTGACAGGTAAACTCACCTGTTCCGGTTCTTCCACACAGACTCTTAGTTCGCTTTTAATTCTTTTCATCGTACAAGTCGTATCAACATGTAGTTTAAAGACGTTTTTAGTTTTATTCTTCATGAGATAAATATCTTGGTCTGATTCGGAACCGTGTCAGGTCCCCGAAACAAAACACAGGTTCAACGGTGACATGAAACCAGAATCTCGTTTCAAAGCCTCGACTTTATTTGTATAATGATGAAAATGGTGAAAGCTTGGCGTTGGGGACTCGTGGAAGCAAAGACAGTTTCAGGTGTCTGACGCTCGGCTGTCTTTCCGCCTTCAGAAGCAGAGGAAAACGCCATCCAGAAGGAGGCCAAGGAGCTGGGCAAGGTGATGGACCTGAACATCGTCAGGCTAAAGTTCACCGCCTACCTGCAGGACAGCCAGGGAGCCTTCACCAGAGCGCTGAAGCCCGTCGTCTCCAACCCCATCTACGACAGCAGTGAGTCCCAAAACAACCAGCTGCTCTGTGGCTTCACACATTTCACATGTGAAGCTGCTTTAAACACAAGCTGGTTAACATTTATTCCTGTAAACGTACAAGTCGCTATTTGATACCCGTAGCCTTCTTATTTTTAATTACACACAGTTACAGACTCTGTCAGTCTCAGCGGTTCCTGACCGTCAGTTTTCCTCCTGCAGAGTCGCCGAACGCCTCCAACCTGAAAATCTCTCGGATGGACAAGACGTGCGGCTCGGTGCTCGGGGGGGACGAGATCTTCCTGCTCTGTGACAAAGTGCAGAAAGGTGAAAACATTTTAACAGGATTTCTTCCAGTCAAGAGGTTTTGATCCTTTGCAGCCTTTAAAAAGATTTTATATGCACGTGGTCATCAGCGGTGGAACAAGAACTCACACTCAAATCTTAATTTTACTTGCAAAAGTATTAACATCAAGTATAAAGGTAGTAGAATAGTATTGGATAATAATTCTGGGGCTCATTTTAAAGACGTCATAAACTTCTGAGCAGGATTTATTTATTCATTATATTTCTATTATTAATGTGAAGTTATTAAATAAAGTACTGAGGTAGAAAGTGCCGTATTTCCCTCTGAGGACAGTACTGGAGTAAATGTACTTATTTACCTTCCACTGCTGGTTGTTGTAGTTTGTTTGTGGATAAAGATTGTTTATTTAAATGTCTCTCAAACTGGAGAAATATCCCATCATGCATCTGTGCTGCTCTTTACAGACGACATTGAGATCCGTTTTTATGAGGAGGACGACGAGGGAGGCTGGGAGGCATTCGGCGACTTCTCCCCCACCGACGTCCACAAACAGGTACAGAGTGTGTGTGTGTTTCATGTTTTAATATCCTAGTGGGGACTATCCCTGGGTGCACACTAACCTAATGGGGACTCATGTCGCTGTGGGGAGATCTGTAGAGACGCTGTTTGAGGGTCCAGGTTAGGGTAACTTTAATCACTTGTAGACCTTTTCAGATGTTTGCAGTTGTTTTACAGCCTCATTCCTTCTGTATGGTTTCACGGTTTCCTGTTAATCTTATTTTTCACACCCCTGTGTGTCGCCCTCTCGCCAGGCCGTGGTTGTAAATTAGAATTTGTTCTAAAATAACTTGCCTGGTTAGATAGATGTCCCCTCAGGGACAGAGGAACAAGCGTGTGAATGAGTCACTCCGTCTGATAAATGTTTTGGAAACACGAGCAACAAACAGCAGCTCCACCTTCAGCTGAAGGGGGAATTCCTTCAGACGGTCTGTGTTTTCACCACTTTCAGGCAGACGAACCACAACAGACACATTGTGGATCAAACATTTGGATTTATATAAGTTCAGCATCAGCTTCAGCGTGTTTGTTGTGGTTGATTACCTGAACACATAGAGGAAGGTGGAAACAGAGAAAGAGCTAAAAAACAAGACACAGACAGGAAATCCTGTCCACAGCAGCAGAGAACATCTATACATA
Organism: Lepomis macrochirus; assembly: GCA_024633595.2. NCBI lineage: Eukaryota > Metazoa > Chordata > Actinopteri > Centrarchiformes > Centrarchidae > Lepomis > Lepomis macrochirus. Next base: position 4,177,621 of record JALXJV020000020.1, on the reverse strand, counting down.
CGTCTGCAAACTCGTCGAGTGTTTCTGGAAGTTGTAAACAAATATTGAATGAAAGTGTAATATATTAGTTTATATATGAAGTGTGCAGCGTTTGCATCACGTTAACATGTTAAAACCTGCTTTTTGTCTGTTCAACGTCTCAAAATGGTGAAAAATACAAATCACAGGAAGATTTTAGAGGCTCAAACAGAAGAGTTTGTGAAATGACGATATATGAATGTAACTCCTGATATCGTCATCACATGGTCGCCTCGCCGCTTGACAAATCCTTTCTGAACAATCACTAACCTGACTTTCTTTTTTCCAGCTGATACAGGAGCTTATTGATCCTTGATTAAACCCAGATTATGTGTTTTCTTCTGTCATTACGTCTTTTAAGGGGTCAGAAAATGTGACTTTCTCAGAGCAAAATGCAAAAACCTGAGCAGCAGAGCATCACCAGCTCGTGCACACCAGTTAGTAAACAGTCAAATTAATACACACAAAGTGTGTTTCAGTGCAGCTTCGAAGTTAATCCTGACTGTCAGTGTCGCTCTCTCACGCCGTTCACCCTCTCTGTCTCCTTAGTACGCCATCGTGTTCAAAACGCCGCCCTATCACAGCGCAGAGATCGAGCGGCCCGTCACCGTCTTCCTGCAGCTGAAGAGGAAAAAGGCCGGCGACAGCAGCGACCCCAAACAGTTCACCTACATACCGCAGATCCAAGGTCAGCCGCCGCCTTCATACACACACAGTATCTAACGAGGTGCTAGGCTGTAAATCCCCGGGAAGGTGTGTTGTTTTTCTTGGCGTTAAATGTTTCGGGGTTTCCCTCGGTGGAAAGGTTCGGCACGCACAGAGTTTCAGTCCTCACCTACTCACCCAGACCTTCATCAGGCAGATTCATGAAGGATGTTTTCCGTCTCTCATCGTCCTCTGCTGCTGTCTTTCAGACAAAGAGGAGGTGCTGAGGAAGAAGCAGAAGCCGCTGCCTCACTATGAATCCTGGAGGGGGGGAGGAGGAGGAGGACGAGGTGGAGGAGCCGGGGGATTTGGAGGAGGAGGAGGAGGAGGTAGAGACATTGTTGTTTTCTTTAGGTTTTTATAACAAAGGAAAGTTTCTGGGCTCCAGGGGGTTTCCACACATCAGCGCTGGGAGCAGCCGCATGATGTCAACATGCTGAGTTTGTTGTTCTGAGTCACTGTGGACTTTGGTTCCTGCAGGATTCCAGTTCAACCAGCAGATGAATGGAGCAGCAGGAGGAGGAGGAGGAGCGGGAGGAGTTTTCTTCACCGGAGGCTTCACGGGCTTTGGCGGAGGGGGAAGGGCTCAGATGTCAGGCTCCGCCCCTCAGACAGGGGCCGCCCAGCAACAGACAGACGGACAGACCGGCTCGCCACTACAGCAGCAGCTGTTTCAGATCGGTGAGCGTGAAGGACGTCCTTTGACCCCGCTCGTGGTCACATGAGTATCTGATGGTTAAAACGTCCGTCTTTGTGTTTCCAGCTGCCGCCCTGCACAACAGAACCTCGCAGAGCGCCCGGCAGACCGCTGCCGCCCTCCTGCAGTACTGCAGCACCGGGGACGCCCGCGTCCTTCTGGCAATCCAGAGACACCTCTGTGGCGTCCAGGACGGCAACGGAGACACGTGAGTTTCTTTCCCACTGTGTGACCTTTCTGTCCAGCGAGCGGCGGCGACGCCACAACCAGAAGGGTCGACACCAGAAAGGTCATTTCAAGGTCTGGTTTTTGTTTTCCCACAGTCCTTTGCACCTGGCCATCATCCACCAGCAGACGGGTGTGATCCATCAGCTGATCCACACTCTGCTGAGCAGCCAGCAGCAAAACCTCCTCAACACGGCCAACCTCCTCCGACAGGTAGCTAACGCTCTCGCTTCTACGCACCTGATCCCAGCGACCTGTAGTGCCCGACCACTAACGCCTTCACTTCCTGTTGTCTCTGCAGACCCCTCTGCACCTGGCCGTGATCACCCGGCAGGTGAAGGTGGTGGAGGTGCTGCTGAGGGCGGGGGCCGACCCCAGCCTGCTGGACAAAGATGGCCGTAGTCCCGTCCACCTGGCGGCTCTGGCCGGAGACAACGCCACACTGCGCCCCCTGCTGGCTCACCTGGGGGAACGCCACGCTCACCTGGTCAACGCGCCTGACTACCACGGTGAGAGAACGTTAACGCCGCAGAGCTCCGTGAAACTTCGCTCCGTCGTTGCTTGTGAAGTCCTAAAGCATCACCTGCTTTTCCTCTCAGGTCTTCATCCTCTCCACCTGGCGGTGAGGAGGGACGGCGAGCGCTGCCTCCGTCTGCTGGTGGAGGGCGGAGCTAAAATCAACGCACCTGAGCAGAAGAGCGGAAACACAGCCCTCCACCTGGCCGTCAGGGAAAACCTGTTCAAGGTGGCCTGCACTCTCATCACAGAGGTACGACACACACACACACACCTGTGCACACCTGCGCTCAGTGACATCACGGCGTTACTCACTCTGTTGGTGTTGTTCACAGCTGAAGGCCGACGTCAACGCGTGCACATTTGGAGGAAACACGCCTCTCCACCTGGCGGCCAGTCAGGGCTCGCCGACCCTCTGCTCCATGCTCATCGCTGCAGGTGAAGCACTGACACACAGACTAATGATGCAGTCAGACGCCAGCTGGCTCCACCTGATAGGTCACAGTTTCAGAAGTGTTGCTCTGAATTCAGGGGTTTGTTGAATCTGTGTTGATAGTTGCGATCGTGACCGACGTTCGCACAGATCTGCTGCTCGTCTTTGTCAGTAAATGAAGAATCTTTGGACAAAAAGATTCTCTGGGAAATTGTGACGAGCATTTTCCACAATTTTTAGATATCTAAAAATTACGGCACCGACGTCGTAACGTTACTTCATTCAGCGCAGCGAGAAAGAAACTCCCACTGCAGCGTTACAGTAATAGTTTTATCAGCTGCAGGTTGAACTAATCCAGCTCGTCACATGATCACGGTACATTTACTGCATTTAGCCGACGTGCTACATCGTTAGCTCGCCTTCTGCTTTCAGTAACTATCTTCACTATCTGTGAATCTGTCAGGAGGCTCAGCAGTGTCAGCACAGCTACATGTACTGGATGATAATGAAACGGGTTGAGAGCTGGACTGAATATTATAAGACTGTGTCACACTTTATAACAGTCAGACCGCAGTAAGTAACTTTACTGTAACTAGTGTTAGCGGTTAGCTCTTCTTCCTCTGGGTTGTATATTATGTGGGTCATGTTAGTTACAGCACTGAGAGGTGGAGAAGCTGTGAACCTGGTAAGACGACAATAAAGCTAAGGTGAACGTTACGAAGCAAACAGCTGCAGGTCCGAGCTACTGTAGCGTTAGCTGGCTGCTCCTGGCTGCGTCGCTACAGGCTAACGTTAGCAAACAAATCGCTCCACATTAGCTTTTTACCGTTACATCATTTCAGAATAAATCAACAGCGGTTCACAGGACAGTAACATGGGTCATGTTAGTTGTTGAAGTAAATTGGAAAGTGATATAACTTTGCACCGGATAACGTTAGCAGCTGCTCGGTGTTAGCCAGCAAGCTAACGTGACTTCCTCTGTGTTTCTCCAGCTTTACTAATGCTCACTTTGTTCTGACTCGACATCCTCTGAACCTGTTTGGTCTGATGGGCTTCAGCACAGACACCTTTATTCTGTCTCCTGACACTGTGTTTGGCTGGGAGCCGGTTGTTTTATGCTGTTAGCGGACTGCATGTCGTTAGCTGCCGTGTGGTCGCTGTAGTTTGAGAGGCTCGGGAGCGCGCTCAGAGCTGAATCCGACCCGGAGACTCACATTAAAAGCAGAATAGAGGCTGATGGAAGCAACAGAGAAAACAGGCGTGTGCTTCATTTACAAGTGAGATCTGAGCCCGTTAACAATAAGCCAATGAAAATTAAAAACCTTAGATATAGCCCCTTTAATCGATAACGAAAGTGATCAATAGTCGCAGCCGCACATAAAATGACCTGAATCTCAGAACTTTGACATGTTTCTGCTCAGTCTTCTGACAAATATCTAAAATATAGACTAGAGCTGCAGTGACTAGTCCCTTCGTCAATCAGTTATCAACTATTAAATTAATCACCAGCTATTTACATAAAAGGAGAGTGACATCATCAGGAAACACGGATCAGCAGATTAATCAATAGTTAATGGATCGTTAGCTGCAGCCCTAATCGGGACAGAACTCAGCTGAGATTAAACCGAGGCTCTTCTTCAGGCGCTGATAAGAACATGGAGAACGACGAGCCGCTCTTCTTCAGCTCCTCCTCAGACGAAGAGGACGACAACGAGCCAATCGGAGAGGAGGTCAGAGAGCGCAAGGCCGCCTCACTGCCAGTCAACCCTCGCAAGAGACCCGCGGCGGGACACACCCCTCTGGACCTCGCCAAGTGCCAAAAGGTACCTGAGATAACCCTTCAAAATAAAAGACACTACAGAGTCGGTGCAGACTAAGGTGGTAACGTCTCCTCGTCTCCCCTCCAGGTGAGGAACCTGTTAAACTCCAGACAGAGTCCGAAGTCGAGTCGTCACAGCAGTAAGAAGATGAAGCCCAGTGAAGGTTTGTTACTTTTCATGCTGGACATCGTCTTCAGCGTCCTGATGGACGGTGACGTTCACTCATACAGGCAGAGAGACGCCGTGCTTCCTGTTTGATTAACGTGTGCTGACGTTGCAGAGCCGGAGACTTCGGGGCTGGACGAGGACACGCTGTCCCGGCTGGTGGAGGTGCTGAGCGTCGGAGACGTTCCCTGGAAGAAACTGGCGGAGAAGCTGGGGATGATGACGCTGACTCACCTGTACCTGGACAGCCCCACGCCCTGCCACCACCTGCTGCAGCACTACCAGGTAAATACCGCCACCTCCAGTCAGCGGTCTGCGCAGGACGCCTCGCAGAGCCACATGGTTAACGGTTGCACATGTGTGACGTCTCTGATGACCTGCGTCTGTTTGTGCAGCTGGGCGGAGGTCCGGTCGAAGGTCTGGTCGAAGCTCTCGAGTCTCTCGGTCTGACGGAAGGAGTCCGGCTGCTGAGAAACACCGAGCTGCGAGACGACAAACACAGCACAGGTAACACAAACACACACACTCGTTCACCAAAGGCTTAAACCGAGTGTTCAGGTGAGGGCGAGTCCCCACGATGTGACCGTGTCTTTTATTCAGAACAAACTCAGCTGTTAGTCTGAAGTCTCATTTGGTCACTTTAACAAAGTACAAAGCTGCCAGGAACCAAAAACACGCAGATCTTTACACTAATCACTTTCTAAACTAGTTATAAATAGTTATTTTACTGTAAATAAAGCTGTTTATGTAAATAAAGTTACATTACTACAAAAAATGTTGTTACTCTAAATTTATGTTACATATATAAACTCATGTAACTGTAAATAAAGTTGTTATAAGTAAAGTTAGGTTTTTATAAATAAAGTTAAGTTACTGTAAATAAAGTAACGTTATAAATAAAGTTATGTTTCTCTAAAAAACGTTTTGTTATAAATAATGTTGTGCTATTATTAAAGCTACATTCCTATTAAGAAAGGTTTATTATAAACAAAGTTATGTTGTTATAAATAAAGTTATGTTTTTATAAACAAAGTTATGTTTTTATAAATAAAGTTTTGTTATAAATAAAATTTTGTTATAAAGTTTTGTTATAAATAAAGTTGTGTATCTGTAAATAAAACATGCTTAGTGGAATCACGTAGACGATTCAAACTGCAGCCAAACTCACCTTATTGGTGTTTTTCTGTCCAATCAGACGCTACGGTCGACAGCGGTTTCGGCAGCCAGCCAATGGAAGAAGAGGAGCCGCCCATGGCCAATCAGTGACAAGCAGGAAATAAAATCCCATCTGGAGGGTCTTCAGGATCGTCGTCTCATCCTGCAGGAACCAGAACTCTGCAGAACTGGACTTTAATTAGCAGACTGACACGTGGAAACCTTCAGCAGAGACTCTGTAGAGTCGGACTCGAGCGCTCGCTCACCTGCAGAGGCGGCGAGGGCTGCGTTCAAGACGGACACGGAGGCTGTAAATTCACAACAGGAAGTTGTAGTTTTGGTTTTATCAACATGTTGCGGCACAGAAGTCGACTGAAATGTAAATTTTAACCAAAGAAGTCTTTTAAAGTTTTAAAAAATGTATTTTAATTACATTTAAAGGAAATCCAACCCGCAGGTTTAAAATGAGCTGTTTCTCCACGAGGGTGCTTCATTAAAACTGTTTGTGTCTTTTTAGATCTGAAATTTCTCCCTTTGGTTCGTGTTCAACTTTGTTACATTTTAATTAATTTATATTTTGTTTATGTGATTTTCATTAAATGGAGTTTATTTCTGGGCTGTGTGATGAAGCCGATCCTTGAATGAGACGTAAAAAACCCCTTGAAAGTCCTTAATCTTGGATAAAGTTGGAACATTTTTCAGCTACAGAGAAATATTACGATGAATTTCCTTTGTTGGTGTGAATCTGTGCAGTTTACAAAGTGTGTGTGTTCTGTGTTACCTGAAGAGCTGATCTGCTTCTTCGTCCTGTAGGAAAGTGGAATTTCCTATTTTCTGTCCGATCTGGAACGCAGCGTGTCTCACCTGCAGTGACATCATCAGAGCAGGTTAACGAGTTTAGTGTTACTCACCTGTTTATCGACACGCGGCGCCTCGTTTATCTCTGCTTCAGTAACAGTGAAACATTTTATCAAAGAATAAAAACATTTTAAATGTTACGACTGAAGAAAATAAAAATACTGACTGTAAACTTTGTGTTGTGTAAAGTCGAAATGTGACGAATAAATTAGTGGATATTCGACTCAAAAGTCAAATTCAGAAATACTAAATGAAAACGTTTTCCCAATCTCTAACTATAAAGCTGAAAGTGGCTGAAAGTAAATCAGTTTTTGGTCAAACAAACGTGGGAGTCAAAGCTAAGACCTTTTACTGTGTGACACATTTGAGACTTCAGTCAAAATGATGATGTACATTGTGATTAAGTTTTGACATTTTATGTAAAAATGATGAAATGTCAATTTTGATGTATAAATACTCATATGTGGTCGGTTAAATCAAAGTCTGGAGAGACGTGATGAGGATGTTCTGACACATCTTTAACTTTTTCGACTAGTTTCTAATTTAAAATAACGTGGGATACTAAAAGCTCCACGTTTCCTGAACGTCCTCTCTCCTGAAAACTAAGCGACATCAGAAACAGTTTGCGGGTGAACGTGCTCGAGCTTTCTCCGTTAAAGACGTGTCGCTGTGTGCAGTAAATGTGGACGTCAGTCAGAAGCTGCAGCTGTCTGTGTTTTTACTAATACTGTGTATTCGTGTGGTTTCTCTCCTTCACCCAACAGCCTGGAAATATTTAATCAGCGAACGCTGCTCTGTTGACGTTTCTGAAACTTGTAATAAAAATGATTCAGACTTTTGTCTCTAAGCCTCCAAAACATTTGTGTGTTTTCATTTTCACAAACAGAATAAAGGTTTCGCAAATCTCAGACTGTGTTTTAAAGAAACTTCAGCCTCTCTGGGATAATCTAGTCCATGAGGTGACGGTTCTGGGCATTTATCAAGCTTCTCAGAGTTACTCATAAGAACGCTGCTAAGAACTGAGTTAGGAGTAAAAAATCTCTTGGCTCAAAGCTTAAAACAGGGCGTCCGCAGGGTCTTTTTAAAGTCTTGAAAGGTGATAAATCACTTTTGCGAAAATTAAGGCCATTAAAAGTATTAAAAAGTCTTAATCACCATTTAACTAGGTATTAAATTTTGAAGATATTTTATTTCAGTGTGAAAATCCTGTTTGGCCCAAAGTTAGTCTGCTAAAAGTGTCGGTGAACGTTTTTATTTAAAGGGCACAGCCAAAAACGCTCGACAGGTCTTCATGGCCGTAAAACCTTTAACAGCCGACAGAGCGGACAGAAACACAGCAAGTAATGCTACTAATGTTAGCTCGGTTACTGCTGCGCAAAGCTAACAAAGCTAACAAAGCTAACCAGCTGGGATCAGCCATAAACGTGACGACAGACAGGACTGACCTTTCGTTAGCGTGAAGCAGCAAAGCCAACGTCACCTGTCCAGCAGAAACTCTGGTTGGTTTCCTCCCTCTCAGATCTCTGAGGTTCATCGAGCCCTGAAGGCCTCGCAGATGAAACGCTCTCACCTGGTCCTCCCTTGCTGTTCCTGGGCCGTCCCTCCTTCTGTCCAGGGCCTGGAGTCCCTCCTGAGTCCAGCATGTACCGGTGTTTGCAACATGGCTCCGGTGGCACATGGTGCTACCGACGCCTGTCGCTGATTGGCTGGAATGAGGATCGGTCCGGGCCACTTTCTCTGTGCTCCGTTCACAGACCCAGGGCTGTGTAGGAAAACCGGACTTGTGTTGTGTGATTAGAATCGTTTCCTTTTAAGATGCCTGATATTAAACCAAAGCTGTGAGTTAAGTTGATCAACATGATGAGGAAACACCTTTGACTTACCTGGAGTGTTTTTGTCAATAAGATAAACTTTCTCGTCCCCTGAGGAAAGTTTCTCCTGGGCATCGAGGCTGCAGTAACATACACTACAAAGTCTTTTCCACACATTTACATTTCATTGCACTCCATCACCTAGCACTAATTAATGACTGAATCTGTGAAAAATGACTGTTGCACTTAGTTTGAAAGAGACCTATTGTGCTCTTCCACATTTTATTACTTATCTACAATGTTACGTTAAACATGGCCAAAGCTTCAAATAATGAGGTTAAAGTATTTATGAGAAACCACTGTGAGCAGAAACCTCAGGTTCCTCCTGTTCTGAACGCTCGGCTTTAAACTGCTTTTTCTAAGGACAGCTCCGTAATACGACACCAGGAGCCGGTGTTCCATATATGGTCATGTGCTCCCACACTAACTGCCAGTTCCGCCCAGCAACAGCAGCCTGGGGCGAGTTCAGTCTCAAAACGTTTTGCAACACTTTCTGATTGAACGGCATGTTTCCTTTCAACGTTGCGCAATGTTCTGCAACGGGCTTCAAGGTATGTTTTCTCCCGTTTGGTGTCAAAAGTAAAAGTACTCTTTATGGAGCCTCTCTGACTGGCAGGAAAATTCAGTGCGCTTGCGTTCACAACAGGGTGTTCAGGGAACCACCGTTTCTGCTGAAAAATATGTTTTGCTACGTTTTGTCTGCGCTGAACTCAGCCCTGGTAACATGCTTCAGGTGTTGGCCAATCAGAAGACAGTGGGCTTTGAGAGGGAGGGCCTTAAAGAGACAGGATCATCTACAGCTTGTTTCAGACAGAGGCTGAAATGAAGGCCTACATGAAGAATCAGTATAAGAAAAAAAATATTTTTTGAACTTTGAATCATGCAAAGCTGCCACACAGGAGTCACAGAGCTACAATATAGGACTGGAAAAGCAGTATAATAGGTCTCCTTTAAGAACATTTGGAAAAACAAGTTCCACATTTCTTCTCTCCTGAAAACTTTAGAACCAGATAGCAGGCTGAGCGACACGTTCAGATTGTGTCAAGTGTTTAACCGATGAGGATGAATCCTTCTCCGTTAAAAACTTGTTGTGCTTTCAGCAGTAAAGTTTCTCTCTCTTGTTCAGTCAGAAGCTCCAGTAGAAGCTGTTTTCACTAATCCTGTGTATTCATGTGGTTTCTCTTCTTCACCAAACAGCCTGGAAATATTTAATCAACAAATTCTGCATTGTAACAATAAAAATGACTCTCACACCTTCGACTTTTGTTTTCAAAACGTCTTTATTTTTGCCTCTAAGCCTTCGAAACATTTTCACTACGACCAAAACCTCACAGCATGTGGACAGTATGTACAGCCATCAATCAGCGAGCCGGCGGCGAACATTCAGAACGCAGCGAAGCCGCAAGGAAAAAAAGAAACTTTCACAGAAACTAAATTTGTCGTCAATCAGAGCTGACGATGAACAGAATAAATAAAGTGGTGGGTTCAAGCCCTCTGAGGAGGTTTAACATCGGCTTTCACTCTAAAATACCTAAACCAAAGTGCCCTAAAGCGAGTGCTAGCCAGGCGTTCAGCCCAACTACAATATGGCTTCTCAACGTGAACATTTATTTACACGGTTTGGAAACACAGAGCTGAAAGCGGCCATGACTTTTAGACAAATTCATCCTATGCTGCTTTACATTGCACAGTGCGACAAATACACCAGAAATACACAAGTTTACTGGATATTTGAGGGAATAAATACGACCCAGCGAGGGTCAAACAGCTCAGCGGGAGGACGAGTCTGAGCCCTGCTGTCCGTTAGCGTCTCAGCAGCAGCTTCCTCCCGCACCGACCGGCATGAAGACGTGTCTCTGATGGAGGAGGAAGAGACGAGGCCGGAGGACAGATCTGCTCTGATCTTCACATCACTGCAACGAACCCCAGACGTCTTTCTGGGTGAAGGTCCGCTAAGAATTTTAAAGGTACATGTTGAAATTGTGGACGTGAAATGTTACAGGACATAAAACCAATTAAAGAGACCAGAGGACAGTCAGACCGGGTCCAGGACACCATCACAGTGATGCACAAGACCTTCAGCCTCAGAAATACTTCATGGTTTGGACCAAGGTTTAATTAGATGCATGTCTCTGTGAGAGGGTCCATGATCTGACCACGGTCCACGTCACATCAGCTAACATCCACTTCACTTGCTGGACCACAGATGCCAAACTTTGTTAAACAGACTTCAAAAAACATCCCGAGCCGCCGACCACAACTCTGAGACTCAAGCAGGACAAACGAGGGGACACTGAAATTTATGCAAATGTCCTGTGACTCATCCGGTCAGCTGGTTTTGATTCCCTGAAGCTCCGCCCAACTACGTCAAAGAACCTCAAACAAAATGGATGAAAAGCTGTTGGTCGCCATCGATGACTCCACTTTACGATACTAACCAGAGACCAGGATGCGAAAACGATGAACGTAAACACGTTCGTTGGGAAATGACTGACTTCATGCACCCGTCCAACTGTCCAATCAGAGCTGGGTAAACAAATGACACCTATAGAGAACCTATGGGCGTACTCACACTAGGCAACCTGTACCGTGCAAACAGTAACCGAGTCTAGTGCCGGGACAGTGGATCGCCTCCTCTTCGGCCCCATAGAACCTTATTTCAGAATAAATAGGTTCCGTATTCAACGGCAAGAGACAACAAATGTTTTTTATCTCGTTTGAATTGTGCTCTAAATCACACACACAATGTTTGTCAGTTTAAAAGATAATTTAAGTCAAAAAAGTCGCAGTTTGTCGTCAAACAGTAAAGTAACATTTGGTTTTGTGTGAAACCGTTCAATGATCTCCCGTCACCAACATGTTAGCGCTGTAATGCTAAGCTAACGTTCATTGCTTGCTTGTTAGCTTGGTAACTTGTTCCACACAAAGACGTATTTCACCGGATGTGTTTAATCCAACGACTCCTGGTCGTTTTCATCTACACATGGAAGCTCTCTGACGTTAGCTTCAGTAACATTAGCTACAGCGACGTTTTTGGGTTTGGGTTCTTAGTAATAACGTATTTTCGCAGCGTCATACTTCAGCAGAAAGGTGACTTTCTTGAAAATAAATTTTGTGACGTGTTAAATTATATTGTGAGAAATAATTTTGACTCAAAAGGTCAAACTATTTCGGTCAAATTAAGAAACACTAAATATAACTATCAACATTTGGACTCAGTAAGGGAAAAAAAGAAAATCTTTAATATGATATATTAGATCTAAACTGACATTGAAATCTTTAGGAAAGTCAATTAAAATAAGATAAATTAGTCAAACATAAAAATGTTTTTGAATTATAACGTACTCCGTCAACATTCTGACAAAGTCACTTCATGAAATGTCAATTTTACCATTAAAAAAATAAAACCTTGAATTATTTTACCTACTGAAGTCAAAATTATGAGATAGTAAGTATGAAGATGTATAATAACATAATGTCTTATAGTTGAACAGTTCCAGGACAAAGAGCGAGTTTCTTGAATTAAATTATCTTTTAAACTGATAAACATCATGAGTGTAACTCAGGACTCAAACAGGTCAAAACATTAGTCGTCTCTCTCCGTTGACTACCGGACAAGGTCCCATGGGGGTCCACCAGAGGGGGAGGGGCTTAGGCTCTCTATTAGTCTCAATTGCTTCAGAGACGGGGGAAGAACGGCCCGGCTCGTTGGGGATCTGAAGCAAGACGTCCCCGCCATGTGAGAAGCCTGACGGCGTCTCTGTCCTCTGACTGATCCAGAAACAGCTGGTGTGGATTTAAAGTCAAACCTCCCTGCATAGAATCTCCGAACCCTGAGCTCACGAGCACTGACGAGGACTGAGATCCAGATCCACACGGTGACGTGTTCGGAACCTGTTTTCTTATTTTGATCTCAAGAAGCAGAGCGAGGTCGTGTGACGACTTTCTTCACAGCCCCGGACAGAAAACACCCGTTTCACTTATAACTTGGAGACGTTTGGTTCGACTCCATAAAACCCTCGGTGGTGTTTTTAAGCGTCTTCAGAACAGAGACGACCGCTGACCCGTCCACATGTGGACCGAAGAGAAAAGCAGCTTCTTTCAAAGTGTCAGACTTTCCTGTTCGTCCTCTCAGTGTTTCCTGTTCCTGAGTCTGTAATCTGTCCCCGCTCTCTGCAGGACGCCTCATCACAAACCTCTCTAACAGACCACACCTCCACGCTTCCTTCAGTGTTTTCAGGGAATCTGGAGTCACAGATGATGTTTAGGATTAAAAAGGTTCCATCTTTTTGTGCTCCTGATCACAAACCTGTCAAACTAACAGAAGTCTGACGAGTTTCATTTCCAAATAAAGAAACACCTGTGAGCAACAAGTGAAACGACTCTGCAGCTTCTGAATGTGAAACTTCAGGGTGGATCATTCTTTTAAACAACAACACTCCTCTCTGCCGCCACCCGGTGACCGTTTCCTGTCATTACACCTGTTATTATCCATGAACAGCAGGGCTGTGTGAGAAACGCTGCACAGGAAGGACGACGCTGATGTTTCCAAAGGTCCAGGATATTATTATATAGAGTTTTATTACTGACCTGTGAACCTAATGAGATCAGTCAATCTGCACTTTTGGTTCTGCTCAATGTGTGAAACAGTTATTTTAGTGGATATCTGACGTCTGACCTGTAAAGTGAAACATGACTGTCACACACTGACCTGAGATCTGTCTGGACGACTGAACAGTGAGCAGATTCTACTTCATCTGGTGTTTTAGTGATCATGTGACCAGATAACAGTCTGTTCCTTTTTTTTCTTCAGCCTGGACGACCTCAGTAAAGTCTGATTAATTTCACTGTTTCACAGTGGACAAATGTTAGAAAGTCCTTTTACTGCACTGAAGTACTGTTTTGAATTTTGGAAGCCAATGTTGTACTTTTTACTCTCCCACCATATTTATCTGACAGCTTTACTTACTTTCAGATTATTAATACAAAATATGACCAACTGATAAATTATGAAGTATTAATTATATCTTATGAGCTTTGCTGCAGTAAATAAAGTACCATCTGCAACATTAAAGTCATGAACACATTAGTGCATCATTATTTATTATCCAATAATATTATATATATTATTCTGATATGGACTTTTTACACGAGTGCTTTTACTTACTTTAAGTAAAGTTTGATTTGAATATATTTGTACTTTTACTTTTGTAGTTTTGAACGCTGGCCTTGTGATATTTGTACTTTTAGGTAAATAAAAATGTGAAAGCTTGGGATTGGGCGGAGCGACGAACTCAGGAGGAGCCTCTCAGAGTCTGTTCACAGCTCAGCGTCACGCTCTGCTGGCTTCAAGAGGTAACTGCGTGTGGAGGACGTCATTACCCAGAATCCCGCCTGGCGTCTGACAGTGAACATGAACGGGAGACTTTCATTTTCCAGTTTGTCTTCAAGAAGCAAAAGGTTCATTTTTCTTTACTTCAACAAGACGTGTGAAGAGCGAGACGTTTCACTCACAGAGGGGTGGGAGGGGAAAGTGGACGGATTCAAACGTTATTAAGTTTCCAGCATCGTTTCCAGCGGAGAGAGAGAGCAACGAAGGAAGTTTGTTAACGACCAAACTACTGAGTGAGCGTTTGAGCATTTATAGAGAGCCGAGCGTCACTTCCTGTCCAGCTCCAGCAACTTATGGCGTCTTGTGTCGAGCCGTGACGTTCAGGCTAACAGGACATGGCTTTGTTAAATATCTAAACGTTTGTCCGTCCTGATCTGAACACATGGGGCGAGCCGGACGACATGACGGTGAGGAAGAGTTTTTAGAATAGTTAGAAATGTCAATGGGGTTTTGTTTTACGTCTGGAGCAGCAGAAGAAGACGACGTGGGTGTGGTTTCACGTCGGCGCTCTATAAAGGCAGCAAAGCAGCGGTGATGGTATCCATGGTATCCGGCCGTCGGCTCGGCCTGATTGAGTTTAAGTGATTGTTTGTTGCTCAGTCAGTCTGTGGTCGCTAACAAACCTCCGTACAGCCGCTTCGTTTCAGCAGAACTCAGTGAGGAAAACAACATGAATAAAAAACCAGCTGCAGCCTCACGTTCAGCTCAAGTGTTAGTGTGTAACACACACACACGCTGTGACGCATCATCACAGCCTCGGTCTGTCTGTTTGTGTGGCGGGGGATTCCTGACTCCAGACCCCCCTCCCTCTATCTCTTGTTGCTAGGAGACTCAGAGCGATGGCGGTGCAGGAGGTCAGCGTCGCTCTGAGAGATGAAAAAAATAAAAGTACCTACAAACTCAGCAGCAGCAGCAGACGGCGCCGCAGGACGCTGAAGGGTTAAAGTCCCTGAAATGAAGATCTGACGGGAAGTGAAGCTGCTGAACGCCGTCTGGACGTGAAATGAGCCGACAGCTGGCTGATGGTCAGACGACACTTTGCGAACCTCGTTAGTGTTTCCTGAACGTCTCAACACTTCTCTCGTCCCGCTCGGTGCGAAACGAGCGTTTCCTTTCCGACCGACCTCGAACGTCTCAGCTCGGCTCCGGAGGAAAAATCCCCTCGGCCAATCAGAATCAGGTTTAACAGAAAAGGTTTAAAGGAGGATGTCAGCCTGTTACCCATGATACATCATGTCCGTCTCCAGCTACACACTTTGTATAAAACCTGATTCTCGCCGCCTTACGGCGCCTCTTCCTGTTGGCTGCTCTGTTTCTGCAGCTCCAGCTGCTGATTGTTGCCGCCGCCGTTCTTCTTGCTTCCCTCTCTGGTGCCGCCGCCGGTCTTGGAGGTCGAGGACGTGACCTTTAAGCTTTTCGACGTCTTGGACCCGCGGGTCTTCTCCTTGTTGGCGCCCTCCAGAGGCAGCGTGGGGCTGGAGTGCGCCCTCTGCAGGCCGCCGTCATCAAACAGCCGCGACTCGAAGGCCGAGAGGTCGTCGTCTCCGCTGGACAGCTTGGCCCGAAGCAGCATGGCGTACGTACCGTACCGGGTTTTCTGTAAAGGAGGACGGAGACGAGATGGCGGTTAGAGACGCGATGACGTCACAGAGGACAGTTTGGTTAACACAGGAAATAAAATCTGGTTCAGATGAAACTTTCAGATCTGTCCTGTTTTCAGCTGAGCTCTTCTCACCTGTTCACACTGCTGAGAGCCTGAAATGATCTCCTCTCTGACATCGGCCCAAAACACTAAAATAACAAGAGTTTTAAAGATATTATCGTCCCCACTAACTAGCTGAGGTTTGCTATGGTGTCCCTGAGCTGTGGCAGAAGCTAAAGGAAGAACAGAGAGGCCGTCTCTCCACAGATGGACGGATCTCCATTATTGTGTCACAGTCTGAAGATAAAAGAACTTTGTCGTTCGTAAACTTTGTGCGACCAGCAAGTTTCAGACAGAAACTCGGGCAGCTGCTGCCACAGATGCTTGTTCTCGTTGGAGAGAGCTGCGTCAAGAAACGTTTGATGTTCTGTAAAAAGTCTGAACTCTGGAGAGACTCGCTTTGTTTTTACTTCAGCCAGTGGCGTCAAGAAGCGTTTGATGTTTTGTAAAAAACCCAGTTCCTTGCTGCTTTTATGAACACACTCTTATCCGCAGAGTGTTTTCAGTCCGGCTGCTTGTTGACTCCTCGGGTTAATTACTGCTCCAGTAAAGTGGATTCATCTCTACAACGAGCTGCTGAACAGGCTGTCGGGGGAAGTGAAAGTAAAACAGTAACCTAACGAGTAGCTTTTAATACCCAGCACAGTAAAATTAATACTTTTTAAAGGAGTAATAAGTTAAAGTTACTCCTTCCAGTTCCTCAGTAACTCGCCCAACACTGGTTACGCAGTAAAATGCGATCAGCAGGACGGAAAGCAAACAGCAGACCTCGAGCGGAGCTCCGTGTTCCTGACAGTTTGTTTGTGCCTCTGCAGCCTGTTTGACACCCGACAGACGGATCCAGTCACAGTTTGTGATGAAGAGCTGAGGCAGAAGGAGCTGCAGAGAAACTTCAGTCCGTCTGTCAGCAGTTATATTCAGAGCTCAGAGGTTTACTGAGACACTCAGGAGGCTTTCGCTTCAGTCCACTGGGACACTGGGACACTGGGACACTCCGCCTGTGGTCAAATGTTCAGTTACATCTGATGTTTCTGGATTAATATGCCCGCTGCAATAATCTGGATGTTGTTGTTTAATCTGCAGCAATGCATCATGGTCTATAAACCATGTGTTTGCAGCGGCGCTGAAAAACAGCCTGTTTTCAGCTTTGTGACGAAGCGTTTCAAGCTGATCCCAGGAGGGTTTAAAGAGTTCATTCAGCTGAAGGAGGATTTTCTCAGAACATAAAGGAACTGTTCATCCTGCAGGTTACCGCCAACACCTGCAGATACAAACTGTAACCTGTCAGACACAGGCAGGGCAGGAAAGGCAGAACTACAGCAACTGTCGGCCTGCTCGAGAACCAACCAGAGGACAGAAAACAGTGAGAGCGTCCTGTGAGCAGCTGCAGGTCGGAGCTGAACGTCTCAGTCTTTGTTCTCATTTATTCAAACTGTCCCCATGAACAGCAGCTGAATCAGCTGTCAGCACGCACAGACGGCTGTCACGTGGTCACTGTGACGCTGAAGGAAGGTTAAAAACAGCGGCGTCTGTTCTCTCTGATCTCTGAGCAGCTTTCTGGCCGTTTGCTCTGGACATCAGAGAGGACGACGTCACCGAGCAGCGAAAGTCACGCCGGATGATTCAACGCGCTTCATGTTCAGATCTGGCTCAGTTTGGACTCTGAGAAGGAGGAGAGAGGTTTCTGACTCAGATTCACCTCCTGCAGGATCTCTGAGGGCCAATTTGAGCATTCAGACCTGGATTCAGGGTTCAGCTTGTGGTGCTCAGGGTTAGGGGTCCTCACCTCAAACTCCAGGTACTCCTGTCGGAGTTTCTGCTCCTCCAGCTCGCGACCTTTCACCTTCCGGTCCGGTGTGGAGGCCGTGAGTTCGGCCAGCTCGGAGGAGACCGCCCTGAACCGGTTCTCGTGACATTTCACCTGCTCTTCCTGCGGGGACAGACAGAGAGAACACAGTCCGGCTGTAAGACCTGACACACAACCGTGAAGCAAAACCGCTCTGAGATCCTCCGTGGACCCGGGTTTGTACCTGGGACAGCTTGGTGTTGGAGCCCGGCAGCAGGGGACGGCTGAACCTCTTCTGGGAGCCGATGGCCGCGGGGAACGGCGGAGCCGAAAACATGGCCGCCACCACGTTGATGCGCGTGATCCACGACTGCATCTGTTCTGCATTCCTGCAGGAGAAGCAGACAGAGGACAATGAACACAGGGGAGACCCTCTCAGAGTGTTCATGTTTAGGAGGCTGCAGCTCGGCCTCGTTAACACATTTCAGCACCAACATGTTGATGGTTTCCAGCTGACGGTGTTTGTAAATATCTGTACAATGAAAAACTTCTGTTTGGGTTGTTTCTGTTCCTTTGACATGGCAGCTCCCATCATGCTTTGGGATATAAACAGGAAGTTTAATGTTGATTGGTAGCCGATCCGTGCTGCCTGCCGGATCTCGATCTGCACATGTGCTAAAGTGGTCCTGTCTGAAGAAGGTCTCCACTAATGAGCCTGTTCATAATTACTCGTGTTGTTGTCTGGGTGAGCAGCCGGGGCTCATTGTTCAGTTGAACAAGGTTTTTTCATATCTTAGTATATCATTATTAGATCTCCAGTGATTAAAAAACATTATATTGTGATTTGAAAGATTTAGACTCGTTTTGAACAGGTGACCGTCTTTGACTGACAGAAGCACTTGTGCACATGTGCAGAGTGGATGCAGCAGGCGGTGCAGACTGACAGTTCCCACCTCTTTGAGACATCAGGACACTTTCTGTGATGATCCAGCTGGTGTGACACACAGACGTGTTCCTCTCTGAGTCTGAATGTAAATCATCTATTACATGTTTTGAAATTATGACTAATTAATCTTGGCTTGTTTTCATTCTGTTTTTTACAGTGTTGCCTTTGGATTTGAGTTTCTTTTTGAAAGCTCTTTGTGTTCTTTGCTTTTCTGCTGAGTAATATTTTAACCACTGCTGCCTCAACACAAACAGCAGCTTATAACTCTGACAAATCCCAGCGTTCTGTTGAACCTTAGCTTTCCAACGTCTCTGTGTTCCCCACAACACCACACTTTATTTAATCTTCACAATGAACTGTGTAATACGGTCAGATAACTGGGGCAGCTTTACAGGTGTGCAGATATAGAAAGTTAACTGAAGCGTCACAACAGGAAATTAAAGGAGACCTGCTTTTGATGACTTATCCTCAATGTGACAGATGTTCATGTTAAACATGGCCAAAGCTTCAAAAACATTAGGTTAAAGTATTTGAATGAATAAATTCTATCCAGCTAAAAACTATATTAAAGACAGGTTTTGTAGAGATATTGAAGGTAATATAGTTTCTGTGGTGGATGTCCACAAACTGTTTTAACGTCCTTTGGTGAAAAAATGATGTGTCTTTATTTCAGAAAATATTTCTGAAAGTTTTACTTTACTTTGCTTTGTAAGAATGTATTGTTTCTTGTTTCCAAGAATATAACGCACAAACAAACACCAGTTACACACTGGTCTTTATTTATATTAATCTCATTATTATGGCCAAATTTCATATTCACAAATGTAAATTTGCAGAAAAGAAACCTTGTTTTTTAGCCTTTTAAAAAAAAATTTTCAAACACTACATCCAATCAATCAAATCAGGGGTCTCTAAAGGAAAAGGCCATTAAAACTGTATGAGCATGTGTTATTTTTAAAGTTTTTATATAGTACCTTACCCCCCCCCAGCGGTCAGCCCTTGTCCTTGACGTATTGTTCTGTTACAAATGTAATATTTGCAAATTCAAATAAAGTTGTTAAAAAAGCATTTAAGAAATCCCTGTGAGCAAAAACCTCAGGTTTCCTCCTGAACGCTCTGTTTTTAACTGCTTTTTCCAACAAGGGCTCCGTAATACGACACCAGGAGCCAGAGGAGCCGCTGTTCCATATATGGTCATTTACTCCCACAGCGACGGCCCAGCAACGCTCAGTCTGTCTGTTCTGCCCAGCAACAACAACAGCCTGGTATCATGCTTCAGGTATTGGCCAATCAGAAGACAGTGGGCTTTGAGAGGGGGGGGGGTTAAAGAGACAGGAGCATCTACAGCTTGTTTCAGACAGAGGCTGAAATGAAGCCTACACAGGCCTTCCTGCCACACAGCAGTCACAGAGCTACAATACAGGACTGGAAAAGCAGAATAATAGGTCTGCTTTAAAGCCATGGTGTTGATCAGTTTATCATCACATGTTAGCCCCTCTGCTAACAAAGCTAAACACAAACCCGCTGCCTGTGGAAGAGGTGGAGTCAGTAAATGACAGGATTTTAAATGATCCTGCTGCTGCTGGACCGACTGAAGGAAAGAAAGAACAGAGAGCTGGTCCTTACGGAGCCTGGAACAGGAAGACCCTCCAGTCCGCCGTCCTCAGGTAGAAGACGTTGGGTCTCTTGCTGTAGTCGGCGGCTCTCATGGCCAGAGAGTGATGGATGGACACGGCGTTCTTCACGTCCTCCTCCGTCAGCTCTCGCTCCGCGCGGTACTCATCCTGTCAGCCAATCACAGAGCAGGACGACATCAGAGTTTTCAGGACTCAAACCTCGCGGCAGCATTGTGTTTTCTCAAAATAACAAGATTTTGATGTTAAAACAAGATGTTTTTATTAGTTATAAACACAATTTTATCAGTTTATTCGCTTTTAAAAAGAAACTATGAAATCAGTCGTGTCCCTTTCAGCTGTTTAACACCATCTGGGGGTAATTTGTTCTAAAAACACTTGTAGTGTGTTGAAAAAGATAAGTTTGTCATTAGTTGTAGAGTGGTGGGGCTCAGATTAGGGCTGTGAAGAGACACGTAGCTCGCTTAGAAATCACGATACACAATATCAGGTTCATGAGAACGAGATGAAAAAATCCTTAAACAGTGTTTTAAAGATTTCCTCAATGCAGAGATATATGAGCAGCGGGGGGGTCTTCCCCTAGGAAATGTTGATCATTAAACACTTCATTTCCTGCATTCTGGTTAAAGTTTCTGCCAATTTATGGTGGAAATGTTTTAATGTGAAAGGAAACACAAGATTCAGATGGCAGGTGACATTTCAAAATGTCTAACCTAAATGATCTAAAGTCAGAGCAGCTGTCAGATCTGTTTCTCCTGTACATCATCCTGAAAACTGTTACTCATCAGTGCTGTAAGGTTTTGGGCCATTTTATAATCAGCAGCTTGTTTTCTTAGTTGTTTTTTGGACAAAGCACATTTGTTTCGTGTGTATTTTATTTGCATTGCATGTTTTCTTAATGTGCAAATAAACCTTTCTAAAGGCATTTTCATTTGTTATTTAACTGTGTTTCAGAATGTTTTTAACAACGTATGCTTTAAAACAGTGGTGGGGACATGTCCTCTGAGTCCCCTGCATATCTTTCTGATAGAGGTGCCACTCAACACATTTGAATATTGAGGAACAGTTTTCTGAGAGCAGCAGAACCAGAGTTAGTCAGCTGATCAGAGCTTTTCTCAGGTCGACGTTTCTGTTTTATAAATTCAGTAAGCTGTAATCGTCAAGATTAAAACAAGTCTTGGAATATTTCACTTTATGTGTAATGAATCTACAAGTTATGAAAGTTGCACTTTTTTAATTAAATTACAGTAGAAAAAGGAGCTACAGAGCTCTGTACGCCAAAACCAGCAGACTCAGGAACAGTTTTTTCCCACAAGCCATCACTCTGATGAACAGCTGACTGACTCTCAGTGTCAGGAACAGCCCAGTAACTCTGCTTCTGATCAGCCACCGGTTTACTGGCTAACACTTCTTATTCATTCACCATTCTCTGTTTCAGAGCTGTTCATACTCTTCATTTTGTTATTAAAGTCGTGAAACGTTCGGTTGGGTTTAGGCCCACTGCGTTGAACAGTGACGCTACAGGGATCCCCAGAGCGTTACAAACTGACGCCAGCGGGTCTTGACCATGCGTCCATATGTGACGAGATAACAGGTTGGATTAAAACAAAGCGAAGACATTAGAAACAGAACCTGATTTAGATCCTGACCCGCATGTTTGATGTTCACCTGATCAGGGACACAGAGTTAAAAATAGACCCTCAGTGTGTGAAACAGCAGGGCTGCTGGGAAATGTAGTCCAGATATTTACCTTCTGCAGGTAGAGCACCAGACCCTTCAGCATGGCGTAGAAAGACTTCCACCCCCTCTTACCGCGTGGCGCTAGGAGAAACAAGGCATCATGGGAAATTAGTTTTCATCCATCATGAAACAGAGACTGATGCTGAGTTTGTTCCCTCGTTAACATTTTCTTTGCATTGTTTTACCATCTCAACACAAAATGTTTCCAGCAGCTCGGAGCCTGAAACCAGAGGCTACAGAAAACGTCCTGCGGTCAAACAAACAGAATAAACAAGAGAAGAAGAAGTCAGAGCGACGCACTTCTCTTTCCGTCGGGGTCGGCGTGGACTTTACGGACCAGGAAGCCGTTCTTGTAGAGCTCGCCGTCGGCCTGATGGGCGACGCCCAGCAGCGGGTTTCCTCCGCTCCCCAGTCGCTTCATGGTGTGGGAGGCGGAGTCTGTTCGGACGTCGGCCAGCTCCGACATGGACTTCCTCAGCTCCTCTTCATCACTGCAGAGGACAGAAGGAACAGATTTATCCTCTCAGGACCTCACGTCGCTCTCTGATCACGTTTCTAATCAGGCCTGATATTCAGCGCGCTGATGCTGCTGTTAGTACAGAGTCAGATGTTGAACAGCGCTGCAGCCAAACCACGTTCACTCCACCTTTATCCTTTCTTTGTCTCCGCTGGCGTAGCTACATGTTTGTTTCTGGTCCTGTCAGCTGATTATTGTGATCTTGTTCTGAGCACCGTGAGCCTTGACAAGCAGCATTTAGTTTATTTGCGTCCTTGATATGTAGATCAATGACAAACGAAGTTGAACCAGCAGCCAAAAAGCGCCTCTGCTCAGCTTCCAGACCGCAGCCCGAAGAGGATTTGTTAGCTAACGTTAGCGCTAACTGCCTTCTCTTTCCCAGCAGCTGGAAAACAACAGACTTTAATGAACGGACACGCTGTGACCGAACATTTATGTCCGCCTGTCACGTAGCTTTGAAGAACGAGGAGAGGACGCTAGCTAACCGCTAATGGGCTCACTGCCATCTATGAATCGATTCAGAATCGTTCAAGTCAAAAATCAATTGTTTTCCAAACCCCTATTACTGATATAAATCCTGAGGGACGGCTGCTGCATCGCTTCATATTTGCCGGCAGACGTGACTCGTACGTCATTATAACCTTAGTAACTCTGATTTGAATGTAAACAGCTACGATAGCTTGTATTCAAATCAGCCGCTGAACTCTGACCTTTTGACTGACAGCTAATCCGACCCAATAAGAGCTCACATGTCCCTGTCACAGACTACAGCAGCCAATGAGAGCCCGAGCTGTAATGAAGCCCTGTTATATCGTGGGTAGGCCGAGCCAATTGCAACCACTTGTGCCGAAGACTGGGACGTCGTGTAGCCAATAAAATTCTGAAAATAATGATATCCAGCTTTAAGTACGAAGTTTGTGATCTACCAGCAATAAAAAAAATTTGCATCAAGCTATGGCGTGATGCAGCAGCCGCCGCCAAGAGGCGGGGCTGTTTTAGAAAAAATACAGACATACCGTCAGGAAAACCTGTGGAAAATGTCATTTTTCATGGTGTTGGTATGAAATTTAAACCTGGACTGCGTAAGGCTTTATGCTGCGGCCCCACAGTGTTTTCCAGCTGTGGTTGTCTGCAGGCATTTGTTAGCAAACATTTTCAAGCGGAAATGAAAAATATATTAGTTTCAGTGTGTTTAAACTTGTAATTAATTCCAGAAGCACTTAGTTATTCTGACTTTTGGGTTAGACGCTCCAGAGAAGCCTATAACCAGGCAGATGCTGAAGAACTACATTCAATTTAGTTTTAAAACAAATTTTACAGGAAAGTTAAGAGGTTAAAAAATAAAACACACAGCTGCAGAACATTAAGATCCAGACAGGAAGAAGGAGAACTGAGCACACACGCTAAATGCATATAATACTGTGTGCGTCCACAGTCGAGCCTGGGCGTTGGGATGCCGACCTGTAATTACAGCGAGGACAGAAAGCAGGGAACAGTTACCACGGCAACAGAGGCTTAAATAAGAGAGTCGGGGCAGCGGGGACACACAGACAGTTAAAACCAGTGGAAACCAGCTGGTGGTTCAGACTGCAGGAGGAAACTTACATGGTCCACTGGAGCTTCTCGTTCTTGATGGAGCTGTACAGAGTCTGCAGAGACACAACACACAGTCAGACTTATACATGTGTTTGATCAGCGGGACACTCGGCCGGCCTCAAAAACACACGACAGACACAGTCGAGCTCCGACTTTAATCTGCAGACTGAAAACAGAAACCTGGATCAGTTCAGTTCATTAGAGGACGTTTGTCTCTCTGTCAGCAGAGCAGAGGGTTTGTTATGGAAGACAAATAATGGGAACATCTTTGTTCCATTAACAGACTGAGCTTTGAGTTCAGCTCACTTCTGTTATTAACGTCAGAACTGCTCACCTGTTCAAAGCCATGTTTTTCCACTGACCCCCGAAACTACCGGCGTTACGGATACGTGGTGTCGTTACGGATACGTGGCGTCGTTACGGATACGTGGCGTCGTTACAGACGCGACTCGCTTTATGCTCGTCAACTTCTCCGTTCCTTGTAGACAGTTTTTCTGCTAAAGTCTCTCCCTCCTGACGGAGCTGGATATTCAGACGCCGGGCGACGAGACCATGAACACGACCGCAAGAAAGCTGCTTTATTGTTTTCTGTTTAAATTTGACTGAATTTTGTGTTTTACAATTTAAGCACCTTTTATCCTGGCAGTGTGTGATCATGTGAGGAAAACATTTCAACAATTCAGTAAGAAGATATTACAAATTGAATCAGTATCAATGAAGCTGATGTAAATATGCATTTAGAAATAATGTATGTGCAGTTATTTAATGGGTGAATTCACACTAAATGTATTAGTTGCCTCCACGTGCTGCTGAACCCTGGAGGCAGCGCTGCAGGCAACAACACTTAGAAATCCCGAAATTTATAAATAGGATCAACATTTTTACAGATTCCACAACTTTCCATGTTTTACAGTTAATTCCATTTATATTGCATTTTGGTTTTTGTATGTGAATCTTAGTATTTATAAATTTATAAATTTCAGGGGGGTAGTTTTGGGGGTTGGGAACAGGTTTCTCTGCTACATGTTCTCTCAGTTTTTCTCTCAGTAACTGTTACGGCCAAACCAGTGGCTGTAACACGGTGAATCGATATATTTGACCGTCACAACCCGAGCGAAATGACTCGTTTCTCTATCAGACTGTGATCCATTAGCTCGGTAACATTTGAAAAGGCTGCACCAGCCGCACGTTTACAATTTTACCCCCATTTACATTAGCAGAGGGCTAAACAGGAAGTTAGCACAGTGGACGCTGCAGCTGCTGCTGATTAGTGTTTGTAATCGCAGAATGACGGACAGATCTACGCACACGTATAAATGCCTGTCTACGTGCGTAGACCCTACGCAGAGTATAAATCACGCTTTCTGCTACACGTGAGTTCTGCATGCTGACGACTAAATGAATTTATGGTATGTTTGGTTGAGTCTGTCCAATAAGCTCACGTTGCTTTAAATTCTTGGTAATCTAGTTTATATCCGTACGTTTTCCTTCCAGTGACAGTTTTTTCAGGAGCACTGAAAGGTTTCCTGGTTGTGAAAACTGCCGCTGGGCCCGTTTCTTCTTCTTGTGTTTCTATCGTACGCTCTGTGGTGTCCTACCTCTGTAAGTGCAAACACAGTGTCGCGTTCTTAAATGTAAAACCGGGTGTTTCCAGGTTCTACCTTCTTCTTGCGGCTCTGCCGGTGCTGCTGTCCGTCCTGGGTTTTCCCCAGCAGGTCGGGGAAGGCCAGCGGCTTCAGGGAGCGAGAGCGGGGGGTTCTGGGATACCTGAACGGGTCGGTGTCCCTCGAGTCCCGCCCGCTCCGGACCGAGCAGAGCGACCGGGACCGCATGCGGCCCGACGAGTGGATGCTGTTGACTCCAATCATCGTGGTTTGTTCAGCGTCTGATTAGCTTCCGACTCCGGTTCACAAGAGTCCGACTGGACTTCAGAGTCTCTGTGCCTAAAAAACAGCGACCCAGGAAATGAAGAAGAAGAGAGTCTGTTGGACGACCGCAAGAAAACCGCGACGTGCTTCGGTTTGAGAGGGAAAGATGAGGCGTGCGGAGAGGATGACCTCTAGATGACCTCCGGATAATTCAAAACTCTTCATGAAACTCTGCAGGAGTCTCACAGATGTGTCTCACAGCTTCTCCTGAAACAGATCTGACTCCACTTTGACAACCTGGGTCTCAGGTATCGATCCAGCGAGAAAGCAAAACCTATTTTCAGCAGATGGAGCGTGTGGATCTATCAGAGGAGGGCTGGAGGTTTGAAACGGATGAGCCCGGGCTGTGTGAATTGATTGTGTCCTCGGCGGCGCTCAGCCCTGCTGCATTATGGATCTCTATTCATTATGCATAAAAACACAGCAGCGTTTCATCCGGCTCATAATCCTGCAGGCTGACAGCCGGCGGCTCGCTCAGGTCTGTGGAGGCGACGCCACGAAAACAAAAACACGCTGCCAACAAACACGTCACAGCCGGTGATCAGTGTGGACGCAATCTGCTGCGAGATTTATCTTTTCAGGACCATCAGGGGACTTTAAACGGTGAAAAACTCAGATTTAGGCGACTTTATACAACGTTTAGCTGATTAAACTCCAAAACATTAAATAAATTAAAGATTTGTACTTCCTGTCCACTCTCATCAAACACCTCTGCAAGATTTATCTTCTAAAAAAGACTTTTTATGTTAAAAATGTTGTCAGGCAACTTTATACACAGTGTTATTGATTACATCGAGCCAAAGAGTAAATTATTGTTCCAATACTTATTACTTTTAACTTATTACTTAATAAAATATTGCCAAATTTCTATCTCAGGGTACCAACAGAGGAAGAAAACAGCAAATCTGCAGGTTTACTGAAGAAATAACTTTACAAATACAATTAATTTTATGATTAAGGTGAATAAATGAAATGACTGATGGAGCCAAAGATAAATTCTGTAAAATAAGTCAAAATATTATTAAAAATTGGAAACAGCTGTCACGTCTCACTAAACCACTCAGAGTTTATCTTTTCAGCTCCTTTAAAAGACTTTTTATGTTAAAAATGTCGTCATCAGGCAACTTTATACACAGTGATGTTGATTAAATAGAGACAGAGAGAAAATACTGATTATTTATGATTATTACTCATTAAGTTGAGGACGAATTTCCATCTGAAGGAGACCAACAGAGACAGAAAACAGCAAGCAAACAATGAAGTAAAATACGTAAATCTTTTCTGGAGGATGTTGTTTTGTTAAAAACGATTAAGATGAAGAAGTTTGGTTGTCAAAGTGGGGTCAGCTTCCTGTTCACGCCTCATTAAACAGCGACACACTCCAGACGCCTCGGTGTGTTTAATCCTTCGGTTCAGCTCCTGCAGAGAAACGGCACCGACGCTCGGCCGAAAAATATCCAAACCACAACGCTGATTTTTCCAAAATGTGAGAGTCTGTTTTCAAACTGGCTGTTGAACGGAGCCTCCTGATGCTGCGGCGGTGGCGTTGGCGGCGGAGGAGAATCCCTGGACTGCAAATAGAGATGCACGTCAGCAGCGCCGGCCGCTCGCTCTCACGTCCAAAACATTCACAAAAAAAAAAAACCAAGAGAAAGAGAAAAGAAAGACGGGAAGGCAGGGGCGAGCGAGCACACCCACACATGCAGACAGAGAGAGAGAGAGAGCACCCCCAAAACTGACGTCAGCCTCCTGCTGAGACGCCACAACCCCGACTGAAGACGGAGGGATGATGGAGGGATGGAAGGAGGCGGCGAGGTGGAGGCAGGAGAGGGATGAGCTGATGGGGAGGAGAGAAAAAGAGGAGAGTTTCTCCTGTTGCACTCTGGGAAAAAAAGAGAGAGAATCCCTCCTTCCTCCTCCTCAGACGCCGATCTCTTCGTCCTCCAACTTCAACTCCCACTCTTCTTCTTCTCCTCCTTCGCTTGTTGTCGTCTTCGTCCTGCAGGAGAATCCCTCCGTCAGGTGAGCTCACTCCTCCTCCTCCTCCTCCTCTCTGCTGAGAGACTCTGATGAGGAGCGCTGCTCGCCCTCCCTCCTCTCTCTCTCTCTCTCTTTTTCCCCCTCGCTCTCTCAATGCGCATTTTCTCCCAGCAGCAGCAGCCAATGAGAGCGCAGGGACCGGAGCTTCAGCCCGCCCCCTGCTCTCCTTGGAGCTGTCAGTCACTGAGGACTCAGAGAGCTGAATGTAAATGCAGAAAAAGACTCAGCACCATCTAAACTGCCTGTTACTATGTAAAATATATATATTACTACATTATATATCTTAAATATATTAATATGCTGCTGAACGAACAACTGAACAACAACAACGCAGTTTTATAGGGTCCAGTTTTAACATAAGTATTTCTCTGTGACACAGAGCTGCTCTACTTTCTTACTATTATATATAAAACACCAAAACAAGTAGAAAACAAATAAAAGTTGAATATATATAATGTATTTTAATATTTCATTTTATTATACATATATTTTTTATATATCAGAAAGTACCAGATTACATTTGAATATTTAATATTTTTTATTATTTTATATAGAAATATTTTTCCATTGTTTTACTATTTTATTTCTTATATATGTTAAAATAATCTTGTGTATTTTAGTATTTCATATACGTATTTAATCTTATTTTAATCAAATTTAATTTTAAATTAATTTAATATCTAATTAGAATTTATTCACTTTTATAATTCTACATTTATTGTACATTTTAATATTCTCATGTGATGACAGAAATATTAAAATCTGAGTCAGGAGGAAAGAACTCTTCTGATTTTAACGTCTTAAATCAGAAGCAGCTTGACGCTGAGACTAATTCACAAATTAAAAATGATTCATCAGGTGAGTTCAGACTCGGGACACAAACACACACACAGTCCATTTCATTAACGTGTCCTCGCTGCAGATTCAACATCACGTTACATAACATGAAACAAGGAAACACACCGTGTGACTTAAATCTGCTGCTGCCTTTCGTTTTCACACAAACCTGTTGAACATCATCAGGAACCTTTAAACACGGCGACGCTGATTATTAAACTGAGACAAAGAGTAAATTACATTTAGAATAACGGCTGCAAATAATTATTAATGTGCTCATTACTCAGTAAAATGAGTCAGCTCTGACTTCATGTTCACGTCTCATTAAACAGCAACACAAACACACTGCAGACCGTCTCAGTGTGTGCGTTTAATCCCTCCACACTAACCAACACATGAAGAGGTTTGTGATTCATCAGCACGAGCACGCTCAGTCTGAAAACGCCGTGTTGCACCTGGTTGCTACGGTTTGCAGGCTTTTTCTCAAGCAAGATTTATACGTCTGCGTCTAAATCTACACCGCAGCCTCTCCAAAGTGTAACTACACGTTGTGGCGACACTGACTGCATGAACTGTGATTGGTCGGTAGCATCGTTTCCTCTGAGCTCTCAGGAAGTGCCCTGTGCCATGAAGCCAGTTTTACTAGCGGCTGATAAGCTATCAACAATTTCACACTTGGCAAAAAAATGTGTCTCTCCGTGTCTTTAAATTGACTTTGTGTGGAATCCTGTTTGTGTCACATTGTGCGTGAAACCAGTAAAAAACTATGAGGAAACAAAATTACAAAAACCAGAGACCCAAAACTCGCATATGTGACTTGATAATATGACTGAAGCTAACGTTACTGAAGCTAAAGTCACTGAAGCTAACGTTACTAAAGCTAACGTTGCTGAAGCTAATAATACTGAAGGCAAAGTCGCTGAAGTTTACATTACTGAAGCTGAGTTCACTAAAGTAAACGTCGCTGAGGCCAGCGTCACTGAAGCCAACGTGACTAAACCCTACAGTCACGTTAGCTAAGGCAAAGTCGCTGGAGTTTATGTTACTGAAGCTAACGTCACTAAAGCCCACTTCACTGAAGCTAATATTACTGAAGGCAAAGTCGATGAAGTTTACGTTACTGAAGCTAAAGTCACCAAAGCTAAAGTCGCTAAAGCCGAAGCTAACGTGACTAAAGCTCACTTTACTAAAGCTAAAATTACTGAAGGCAAAGTTGCTGAAGTTTACATTACTGAAGCTAAAGTCACTAAAACTACCGTCGCTGAAGCCAACGTCACTAAAGCTAACGTCGCTAAGGCCAATGTCACTGAAGTAAGGTCACTAAAGCTAACATCACTGACGCTAACATCACTGAAGCTAACGTCATTGAAGCTAATGTCTTTAAAGCTAATGTCATTAAAGCTAATGTCAGGGATGTGTTTCCATGTGTAGATGATGTGACCAGAGGTCGTTGGCTGAGACTCATCAGTTTAAGAAATGAGTACCGGACAGATGTGACAGCAGTGATCAGGTCTGATCTTGTTTTTGAACATAGTTTCTTTATATTTCCCATATTTTATGTTAATCAGATATGGAGATAGTGCGCTTGTTCGTTTTAGATGCTGGTACACGTGTGTTGTCATCAGGGTCGTGTGTGTCTTTGTTGTGTTGGTGCAGGGAGTGTTTATTTGTTTTAAATGCTGGGAAATCTAAATCAAACCATGAAAATCTGGAGGTTTGAAAAAGACAAACAATCATCAGTGTAGTCCTTCACAAATACTGCGAGAGAAGAAGAAGAGATCTGGAATAAAAAACCCTCTGAGAATAATTCATGTTGTTCACTTATAAAGAGTCTGAATTCACTGTTTTCTTCCTCTCAGTCAGTCAGAGCTGCTGCCCACGCACACACACACACACACACACACACACATTAACACACACTAACACACACACACACACACACATTAACAGAGAGGGATGATGATGATGATGGAGGTGAAGAGGTGACGCAGATTCATGCTGATAGCTCGGAGGCTGAGATGGAAAAACTGAGATGGAAACAAAAGAGTGGGAGAAAGAGAGACTGAGACACACACAACACACAAAACACACACACCACATACACAAGAACACACACAACACACAAAGCACACACACACACACACACACACACTCGTTGAGCCCGGCAGTCATGACGAGCTGAAATTAATGCGTCTCCCTGTTTCTTTTCTTTTCTTCTTTGACAATCACAGGCCAAGGATCCCGGCCTGTTGTGTAAGAGTGTGCGTTTGTTGTGTACTTGTGTGTCTCAGTCGTACCTTCAGCAGATCTTTGGGGAAGTCTTTTCCATCGTTGAGACCTTCCAGGTTGGAGACGAACTGGCTGCTGGACATCCTCTTCCCGACGTTCTGCACACACACAGTTTTAAATAAATGTTTTGATCTGTATTTAAATAAAGTCGGGGACGAACGAGAGTCAGGTTAAAATCAGAAAGGTCCAAAAAGAAGCAGGGCAGGTCAAGATATCCTGACTGTCACTCACTAGTAAACTTAAATCCTACATTTCCCATAATTCACCTGGACAGAATGTTTTAATGAGACCGAGGAGGGTCCAGCTGTCTGTGAGCCAATGGGAAGGCTCCCATAGGTGAGGAGTCGCCCGAAGCAGCTCTGCGCCCCCCAGGTTCAGAACCTTTGTCTCACAACACGTTTTTATTTAGCTTTAATGTTTTGTGCTTTGGAGAGAAAACGAGTCACATACAGGCTTTAATAACGACTTACATAAGGATTTCTATTTGGTACTGGTATTTTTTGTCAGATTACAGCTGTTCATCCCTCTCTGAAACCCCCGTATCTCCTGCCGTTGGTGATAACCTGCAGGATGTCGACTTCCTTTATGGTCTGAGAAAATCCTCCTTCAGGTAAATGAACTCTTTAAACCGGGCAACCTTTGGCTCGCAGAGATTTTAAGAGGAACATGAGAAAGCAAACTCAATCCTGCCATACTGCCATGTGCCGCTAGATTAATATTACATTCAGTTGGTGAAAAAAGCAGAATATTTTATTATTTTATTATTATCAGGTTTGTCAAAATGACAGAAATATCGAAATAATACCGCCTTATACTTTAACGCAGGATAAATCGTAGTACTTTACAATCTGCTGAGGCAGAACCCCGTCTGTCTGTCTGTCTGTCTGTTTTGAGGGAGGGGGTCGAGCGGCCCCTCCCAACATGAACTGATCCTCATTTTGCTGTAATCTGATTGGCTCAACGGCGCCGATCAAAGGCGTTTACTTTCCGTCAGGTTTATGTGACAAGCGCAGCAGAGACGGGAAACATGGTGAAAAAATGTGAATTTAAAATGTCGGCACACGAGGCATCTGTAAGTATTTTAGCCTTCTGACCTCAGACTGTATATAAGAAATGGACGAAGTCATGGTGACGTAACCCGTCAGTTTGTGTACCGCCGTTTTGAAGCTTCGAGTTTGGCCGAAAGGGCGCCGCCATGTCGAGTTTTAGCAACGCGAAGTTACCGGAAGTGACGATACGGCGGAGCTAACGGCCGTGTGCGGGAGCTAGCTAGCTAGCTTAGCTAGGTGCAGCTGTAACTCAGGTTAACTGTCATTTTAACAGGCTGATAAGTTTGTCCAGAGAACAACAGTCTGAAAACTAAATGTTCTCACCAGAGAAAGTGAACAGCCGACTCCTAATAAGCTTTTCAACGGCGCTGGTTAAATTTACACAGCGCCGAGGGTACGAGTCGGCTCTAGTCTGATTGACAGGTCACCATGGTAACGACTTGTCAATCATAGATAATCCCGCCCTGAAACATTCTCTGCTTTGTGGTCTGTTTTAAAATAAATGGGACCATAATTTACTAAATGAACATCATGCTGTGTTGAAGAAGACTTGAAACTAGCGACTGAGACCATAAACTCATCAGGAAAGTGTTTACTGAGGTAAATAAAGATGTTTAGCTAACTAAGCTAAGTTTGTTTATTATCACTGACTCACCTACACAAAATATTTGAAAATGTTTTAAATGCTTAGCACATCAAATATCTATATATGTGATTCATTTCGATTAATTTGATTAATCAATTACAAAACTACAAACAAGTTACAAAACTTGAAATTAATTACAATACGTGGTTCTGATAGGACACGTGATGACCTTACAGACCATGATGCATTGCAGCAGATTAAACTTCCCAACAGGATATAAAGCAGTTAAACTGTTTGCAGCAGGAAAATGCAAAATCCACATTAATGCAGAAACATCAGATATAACAGGAACACTTTACTGCAGCACGAGTACTTTTACTGTGATAATCACATATACACTGCAGTACAGACTCTAATGGTTTATTTAAAGCTCATCTAAACGCTGTGATCGTGTCACTACTGCTCTCGCTCTCTCACGCTTAGAGGAAGTGAGCCCGGACTGTGTGATTGGACATCTTGTTGCCGCGACAACGGTCATAACTTCCTTTAAACAAGTAAGCAGAAGTCCCGTCACCTCAGTGACTCCCTCGCATTGCGGTGCAGCTCAACTCCATCTGAGGAGGACCTGAGGACGAAGAGCCACAAAGGTCGAACCTGAACATGGCAGGCAGTCCTGTACAGACCTTTCTGTTCCCTGTCCCTCACTGATCAAGTCTGTTCTACTGCTTTAAAACGTTCCCCCTCACTGTTCTTCTACTCGCTGCAGGGAGGAGGAGCCTCTGGTTCTGATAAACACCTGACAGTCTGAAGGAAAAGATTCTAAAGACAGGACTCACGTTTCCATGAAGGTCTGTGTTCAGCAGCATGACGGCACAGGTCAGAGTGTGGACGCTGTCTGAGGGAGACACAGGTGAGAGAGACAGGTGAGAGGCAGATGAGAGAGACAAGTGAGACACATACAGGTGAGAGAGACAGGTGAGACACATACAGGTGAGAGAGACAAGTGAGACACATACAGGTGAGACACATACAGGTGAGAGAGACAAGTGAGACACATACAGGTGAGACACATACAGGTGAGAGAGACAAGTGAGACACATACAGGTGAGACACATACAGGTGAGAGAGACAAGTGAGACACATACAGGTGAGAGAGACAAGTGAGACACACACAGGTGAGAGAGACAAGTGAGACACATACAAGTGAGAGAGACAAGTGAGACACATACAGGTGAGAGAGACAAGTGAGACATACAGGTGAGAGAGACAAGTGAGACACATACAGGTGAGAGAGACAAGTGAGACACACACAGGTGAGAGAGACAAGTGAGACACACACAGGTGAGAGACACATACAGGTGAGAGAGACAAGTGAGACACATACAGGTGAGAGAGACAAGTCAGACACATACAGGTGACAGAGACAAGTGAGACACATACATGTGACAGAGACAGGTCAGACACATACAGGTGAGACAGACAGGTACCTTCAGTGGTCACGCTCTCCGGGTTACACTCTCTGTATCTCCTGGAGAACTGAGCGAGGACTCTCTCTCTCTCCTGACTTTCTCCCACCAGAGCGAACCGGGTCAGAAACGTCCTGAAGGCCACAAACACACACGGTCAGGAAGCCCTGTGATTGGATGTTTCTTACTGAAATGCATCCTGGGAGTTGCAGTTTTTAAGGTTATATGTCCCCGGTCTTCTTGTACCTTTTACTCTTTATTACCTCAGCTTCTGATGAAGCAGGCTGTGAGTCAGCTGACAGGAAAAGTAGGGAACATGCTGTGTTAATGTTAATCGGGGGGTGGAGCTGACCTGAGCGCCTGATCGATGGTCAGCCCGGTGAAGTTAAAGTTACTGAGATACTCCTCTGCGACCATCTGACTGAACTCATTACTGCAGAGAGACAGAAGAAGAATTAATAACCAATCACAGCCCTCCGACGGGCTCAACGTGTAGGACACAAACACACACTGACTTCTTGCCGAGGTGTCGAGCCACGTCCGACTTCTTGAAGCCGTCCAGGTTGTAGAGGCGTTTGGCAAGACGTTTGGCCGCCTGCAGGTCGGGCTTCGTGCCGTTGGCCAGCGCGTCATCGCTGCCGCCGAGCGCCAGGCGCTCCGCCACGTCGTCCTGCGGGTACAGCAGCTCGGGCGGGCGGTTCCCCGGTCGCTCCCTGACAACACAAACACATACGTTTCAGGACTTTCAGGTCCCTTTTCTTGTTCTGCTGAGAGGCGGCAGCTTCCTGTTCTCAGAGTTCCTCTAAGCTGAAAGCTGTCAGCAGGGTGGTGACCGAGTCACATCTTAAAGTTTCACAGTTTCACAGCGTGCAGTACTGCAGTTCAAGAAAACAGAAGAACTACAAATTCTGTCCTGACAAAGCTGGAAAACTGTTTTTGAAAAGGAAATGTACAAAGTGTCTTTGAAATAAGCGGAGCAGGTTCTCTGTCCGGCTGCTTTTAGTTTATGTGGTAGATAAGCAAATTACATGATAAGATAACCGCCAACATACCATGGTGCACCGCTGCACCGCCAGCTGTTAGTGACTGCAGTCACTCATCACATATTTTATTCTCTGCTTCTTCAACAGTGTTTAAAAAGGAGAACAGGAGGAAACTCATTATTATAGAGAGCCAGGACGAATGAAACACTTGTCAGATATAGGTCAGTTTAAAAAAACAAACAAATCAAACAACTCACGTGTGTTCTATCAGCACCAGGTGTTGTCTTAATAAAATGTGGAATGACTTCAATATAATACGGCCGTGGAACATGGAACCATAAACATTCCTCATTCAAAAAAATGATCGTTTCAGTGAATTTATTTTCTGTGATTGAAAACAGCTTCTTTAGTATAACTCTGTGAAAGTGGGACGTATCCGCCTGATTCTACCCGGTTCTCTTAAGTACTGTTCTGTACTGTGTTCTGTGCTGTTCTGTACTGTGTTCTGTGCTGTGTTCTGTATGTTCTGTGCTGTGTTCTGTGCTGTGTTCTGTGCTGTTCTGTACTGTGTTCTGTGCTGTTCTGTACTGTGTTCTGTGCTGTTCTGTACTGTGTTCTGTGCTGTGTTCTGTGCTGTGTTCTGTGCTGTTCTGTACTGTGTTCTGTGCTGTTCTGTACTGTGTTCTGTGCTGTTCTGTACTGTGTTCTGTGCTGTTCTGTACTGTGTTCTGTGCTGTTCTGTACTGTGTTCTGTACTGTGTTCTGTGCTGTGTTCTGTGCTGTGTTCTGTGCTGTTCTGTGCTGTGTTCTGTTCTGTGCTGTTCTGTTCTGTGTTGTGTGCTGTGTTCTGTGCTGTGTTCCGTATGTGCTGAGGTAGTTTGGCATATCAGTCTTGTATGGGCTCCGAGAAAATCTCTGTGTGTCAGTCGTCCCGGCTCTCCTGCTTTATCAGTAAGAATTAGAGGGTTTTTCTTCGGACTCTGGTGGGTCAGCTTTAGGGGTGGGAGAAATAATCGATTCTTAGATGCATCGCGCTGCAGACGTGGAAGATTATTTAAATGATATGATAATAACCGGACCGTCTGTGGAGCGCAGACAGCAGAGAGACCAGTGTCCCTCTGTATTGCTCACCACTGTTGCTCACCCCCCCGAGGTTAATAAAGTAAATTAGCGATGCAAACTAGTCCTTTTAAGCTGAATAGGAGATGTTTCTTTAGGATTTTAATGGGCTAAATTAAAAGCTTAGTAATTATCCAGGGATCCCGTATAGAAAAAATATGATGCATCGATAATCGTTTTATGATCGAATCGCAGCCCTCTGAATCGAATCGAATCGTGAGGTGCCCAGAGATTCCCACCCCTAGTCAGCTGTAGCTCCACGAGCTCGGGGTCCAGCTCAGGATCTCTGTTGTAGTTTCTACCTACGTGTCTGTGGTCTCTGAGTTTAGTTTCACTACCGTGTTCCCGTTTGGACTTTTATGCTGACCTTCAACAACAAAGGCCATGTGAACTACGTGCACCTTTGAGCAGCAGCAGAGGGGGGATGTGGGCCTAAACACAAGAGTCCTCTAACAGAGGAGTCTCCAAAACTGAAACCACCAGGAACTCATAGGGGTTCAGGAGGATCCTGCCCCCCGTTTGGAATCCAACGTGACTGTGCCACCAGTATCAGACAGAAACAACAGCAGCATCCACCAAGATCCAGCTTCACTGGGACACGAGGACCCGCCTGCAGAGGCAGACTGTCACAACCAAATCAATGATGATCAGGTTTTTCAGAGTCTCTGATACGTCTGCTGACCTACCTGTTGATTAAACATCTGAGACCGAACAGCAGCCGCCTCACCTTCCTGTTCAGCAGCTACCTGATCCGAACAGTGCTGATCTGATCCGACCTCACGGGAGAAGCTTCTTCAGAGAGGAGCTTCTTTCAGACATCTTGTTCTGAGCTGCTGACCTCAGACCTGAGCTGCCTCCGGAGGCTAATAACAAGTCTGTGTATATGTGAACGTCACCGGTGCAGCCGAATCACCCCCCCCCTCCCCTCACACTCACTAATTTAAACTCACAGTGAAACGCTGCACTGCAGCTTCAGCAGAGCAGGCAGACTCCAGGACCCTGGGGAGGCCTGAGGGGCTGGGCACCTCGGGACCAAACCGGCATCTGTCATGACTCAAAGCGTTGACTCATCGTTTTCTGCAGAGTCAGCAGTAACCCGCTCACTGTTATGTTTCCATGGTTACAGTGTAAACAGGAAACGCTGGCAGCTAAAAGCAGCACGACTCGTGTTGATGCAGATCTAACTTGTGAATAAAACGATTAGACATCTGAATACAGAAAATTAAACACTTTATCTACACGTCTAAACACAGGAAATGAGTCTGCAGTGCATTTTCCTTTAGATCCAACCCAAACCCCAAAGCATGATGGGAACACAGGTGGCAAAACCTCAACATCCCAGCTGGAATTAATAAGAAAAAACAACAAGAAATGAATGGAAATTTGATTCATTCACAAGCTCTGGAGAACTTCAGCCCTCCACTGTGGTCCAGACTGAAACACCTCTACGTTCTGTTCAGACCTTCCTCTAGCGCCACCATCGGGTCAACATGTTAATGTGTCCAACACTCTGCTTTATGACCAAACACCTGCAGAACTAAAGACATTCCCATCAGCTGTTTGCCGTCTTTACTGCTAATTAGTTAATGTTAGCACGCTAACACGCTCAAAGAGGCCAGATCCATCCGTCTGCGTCATCATTCAGGCTCTGGAGTTACAGCAGCCTTTAAAAGGTCTCTGGATTCACGATTTCAGTCTGGACGGGAGGCGGAAACGCAGCAGAAGGTCTGGAGGACGGAGAACATGGTGAACATGGTGAACAACAGGTGCCAACGACTTGGCCTCAGATGGCCAGCGGTATCTATCACCGTGACAACGACCCCACAGAGGTTAAACAGTTTCCCTACCAGTCAGTCAGAACTGAAGAGGTCTCTTGGACGAGGGACGGAACATCTTCGACCAGGTCCAGCTGCTGATCGTCACCCCGTGAACACGGTGAACACCTGCTAAACAGTGAGCGCCGCCTCGCACAGCTTCCTCTAAGCCTCCCCTCGTGCGGCGGCAGCGACCCAGATCTGCAGCATGTGGGACATTTTACAGAGTAAAAATAAACGCTGTTCCTCAGTGACCTCATACGTCTTCACATTCACGCCGATCAGCGAAGTGACACGCCGACTTATCGGTTTCATGTCCAACTTATTAAGCTGCAGTGAAGTTACACGGAGTCTTTACGTGTTCGCCTGCAGACTGGAAGCAGCAGTTTCTCTCACAGTCAGAAACAACCAGCTCAACCTGTCCCACATGCAAATGACCACATCTACACAAATGACATGCAAAGTCAGCCGCTCTTCTTTCCCTTCTAAACTTTAAATGTTTTTAACCCAGTATGATGAGTTAGCTCAGAGATGCATAATTAAATCCTTGAGATATTTAACACTTCATCTGTTTCTCTGTAAACACGCTGTAACGTTCCCTCCGGCTGCCTCACAGTCTGCAGCCTATTTTTAACTGCAGTGTTTGCTGCTGCATCGACCGGCGGCCCCTCAGGGATCAATAACACACTTTCATTCACTCTCACTTCAGAGCCGCCGGCAGAACTCTGTCTGATGTAACGCACCTCTCCGCTGCCGTTGAAAGGAGTCCGTTCTCCATCAGCCGTCCGTCATCGCCGCCTCGCTTTGAATGAATCCCCTTTGTCAAACAGAGAAACTCGAGCGCCGGGAGGAAATGAAGTCAGAGTTGTGAATGAGAGTCAGAAAGTAGGAAGTGGTTGAACCGCAGCATGGTCGCCATCTACTTCCCTAATGAACGCCAACTTCCCTCCAGCTGACCGAGCTCGCTCAGGTGTGGCAGGTAAACATCTCTCCGTCATGATGAGAGACGTGTCGACGCTACGAGGAGCTCTTAAAGGAGAACGTCCACTAGAAGGTGAGTTTATACAGAAAAACATCGTCTTTGTGCTGCACCTGAATTTCCCCTCTGGAGATCAGAACAGACGAAGACTCTCGGATGAGGGACGAAACGTCTTCTAGTATCTTCACCCAGGTCCTGCTGCCCTCGACTTTAACCTTTACCCAGGAGCTAGGAACCTTTGGAGGAACCCACTGCGTTTCCACCGCAGGGACCAGGGACTAAAGAGGACTTCTAGGTCTTCCCTTGCACTGACTTCCTGAATGGGCGAGTTGAGGCTACTGGTTTTAAACCTGCTGGTCACCGACAGCTTGTTCCAGGAAGAACTACCTAAAACAACAAACCCAGAATGACTCAGGAAAATCTCCAGCCGTTTGGCCTGGATCCATAATTCTGGTCTCGTTTGAAAGGTCAGAAGCTACGGAATATAAATCCATTGTAGTTGTGCCACTACAGGGCAAATCCTCTGTGTCCATAATAAACTAACTGAATTCAGAGCAAAGAACTTGCCGACAGAAGCCATTTGGAATCAGGAGCTTTAACTCTAGATCGGAACAGAGTCCGGTCTAATTCACTTAACCATCCACAGAACGTACACGACACCCTGTACGAGGCTACAGGCTACAGTTTGCCACAGTGCTGCACCTTTCTACACTTCCTGTTCTCTCTCTGTTTACTGTCACGTTTTCCACACTGACCAAAGAAACACGTCCATTTACTTTAATCCCGCCTACAGCGCTCTGATTGGACGCAGCCGTCAGTTTGCACAACAGGAGGTGTGGGCAGCTCGTACCCGTCAGCCCTCCCGTTGTTCCCAGGAGTCTCCCGTATTTTACCGTTTTATCTCGCCGTCCTCCCGTTTAAATATTTCCCGTGAATCTCCCGTTATTTTGAACCTTCCTAAAAATTAAAACCCGCTGGGCGTGTTGGAGATGTTTGCTGTAAACTCCTCGGGTACAGCAGCTGGCACAGAATATTTCACTCAGGTCTAACCCTAAAAATAGATCCTAAAAAAATAATATCGAGGCCTAGTGTTAAACTCCGTATAATGAACACTAACTCTAATCTAACAAAATACTTCATGGCCTTTACGGCGAAATAAACACAATACTGTCATTTAATGGGATTAAACTTCTTCAGTGTGCTTGAGGGTTTTTGGGTGTGTTTGTGTGTGTGTGTGTGTGTGGGGGGGGGTTTGCCTTATAAATTCCCTTTTTTTAAATCCCAGTGTCGACAGGAATGGGGCAATTTAACAGTCCTTGTGCCCCTAGGGGGCGCCACAGCACGGTACCAACCATCACACGTTCATTTACAAACATTACATTTATTCATTTAGCAGATGTCAGAGGTCGCGCCTCTGGAGCAACTAGGGGTTAAGAGTCTTGCTCAGTGCTTCACAGTGGACTCGAACCCGGGTCCGTGTCTTATCCACTGTTCCATCACACACTGAACATCTCCTGCTGCAGAGCGTCAGAGAGAGGCTCACAGGCGACGACACAAACGCTGTTCCTGGTTGAAATGAATGGAAGCCCTTCAGACGGCCAGGAGCCGAGGCTCTGCGGCGTCGTCGTAGTATTTCCTCGCGTGTAGGCGAGAGCCGGCGGAGTGGATGTGAGTCCGGATGTTTCCGTCAGCGAGGCCTTCCTCCGCCAACATAATCCCATTCATCCAGGACAGAAATAACCTCCTCACCAGCAGCAGCAGCAGCAGCTGGGGAACGGCTCTCTACAGGACGCCAGGAAATTCTTGTTGTTATATTTTCTTTAGGCACTGGGGGGTGTCTCTGACTGCACTGATTTAACAGCTGAGATCTAGTTATCTGGTAGGTGGAGAGGAGATGATCCTGCCTGATTCCATTTACTAAACTAAACTGTTGGCTCCTTTTTATTTACCAGTCCGTCTTTACGCTAATTAAACTCTGAATATGTTATATTGTCAGTGTTTCATCCAACCAACTCTGAGGTCATCCAGGACAGGAGCTCTTTCCCGTCTCTACCGTCCATCACACATGACGCCACCGTAACCTTATTACAGCCTTTTTACAAGACTTCTTTCATTTAGACCAAAGAAACAGACGGAGCTCCGGGAAGCTGAACGCTGAGAGGCTCAAAACAGACGGGAGGAGAAAGAATTTCAGAGATCAGAGGAGCAAAACAGGAAAAAGGAACAAACGAGGAACAAATTTAGAGAAAGACAGAGACAGACTGGGCGTGTCAGGCAGCTTCCATTCATCCAGTGTGAAACCACAGCAGCCAAACTCCTGCACAGGGAGGCCTGGTTTGCTGCGTCCTTCTGTCCACACATGCAGTCTCAGAAACTACTGATGGAACGTGATGCAATGACAGGAAATGAGGTCGCCCTCTCGCCTGGATCCGGACCTCTAAACCACCGGACACACATCTGAG
The DNA here is from genome assembly GCA_024633595.2 of Lepomis macrochirus. Classification (NCBI taxonomy): domain Eukaryota; kingdom Metazoa; phylum Chordata; class Actinopteri; order Centrarchiformes; family Centrarchidae; genus Lepomis; species Lepomis macrochirus. Next base: position 4,136,293 of record JALXJV020000020.1, on the reverse strand, counting down.
AGTCTGACAGGTCCGTCCATCTTTTCCTGACCAATCAGAGCTCTGTATCCAGGATGAGGATCAGAGATGCCATTTTTCTACGTAACTAGTTTTAGTGGTGAATAAGTAGTGCAGCACGGCGTCTCCGCCGAGGCTCCAGGTTCTCCGTCACCGCGGTGCGATGGGGTGAACGGGCTGACCGATGAGCAGATACAGGTTAGCTGCACAAGGTTCACTATCTGTGCAGGTACGCAGTTAGACAGCCAACCCGCTCTGCCTCCTGAGCCACAGCCGCCCCACATGGTTTCTAAACTTCACTCAGTATGTTGATGTGAGGAAGATGACTTATTTTTCTGACATGTTCGACTTGTTTCCAGTGAGATTTTAGTGACTTTGCAGTTGGAAAATCTGCTGCTGCTCTAAAAACTATTTTTAATTTATAAATAGTATTTTTTAAATAATATATTTCTTAAAAGGCATTTTTTTATTAATGAACTGATGAGAGTATTGATTTTAAGGTGTATTAATTAGAGTGTATCAGTAAAATCCTTATGATCTCCATGTCCTAGTTTTGAGATCTGGCCGACTGAATTTGTACTTGAATGGCCTTCAGTTCGGCTCTGGCTACCTGTGGTGAACAAAGACGCCACAAACTGAAGTCATACAAAAGAAACAGCATTTCCTATGAGCTCCGTGTGAATCACAGCAGAACACCTCGCCTCTGAAAACACCTCAGGACTTTTCTGATGGACGACAACTAAATGTTCTGGTTCAAATAACCTGAAGCTTTAAGGTTTAGTTCTGAAACAGCAGAGTGTCTCTGTTCTTCATCAGCAGCAGAATTTCCCTGTTTCTGAGCACAACAGCAGTAAATTAGTGATGATTCATCCTTAAGAAGCAGACAAACACTGAGTTTCCATCCATCCAGCCCTCGTCGTCACACTCCTTCTGTCTTTGCTTCAGAGACACAGGTCATAATTTAATCAGCTGCTTGAGGCCTTCATGAGTTAAATGCCAACATTTTTAAGCATTTAAACAAACGCCTGACGCTGTCAAAGGAAATGCTAATCTCACTAACTGACACGCCAACACGACTCGACCAGAGTGTGTGAAGGCAGGCGGTGATAAACAGAGTCCAGGCCTCACGTGTTCCACTCGGCCCTGAAACAGGCGCTTGATCTATAATAGATGCTGAGGAGAAAACTTGAAGCGGCAAACTTCCTCCAAACTGCAGCTTCAGCCTGCGGGGCCTTTAATTCAGCAGAAAGGTCCGGACTCGCTAAGCAGGTTCGTTAGGGATTCTGTTTGAAGTGATGCAGAGCCAAGCCTCCGAGCAGAGCCGCCTCCTGCTGAGTCAGACCGCCGAGGTAACGCTAAAACTGAACCGGAGCGACGTCAGGCGCCGCTTCCCCAGGAGGGTCCTCGGGTCAACACGGGGTCGACAGATCAACGGACGTTAGGGGAAAAGGTCGGACCCAGATTCATCGATGCTTCGCTCCTTCCCTCACTGACTTGTGTTGTTCATCAGAAGACATTTCTCAGGTTGCTCAAAGGTTTATACCTCTGAGAGGAGGGTTCGGCTCCTTCGGGATCAAAAACGAAAAGGGGGATCTGAAGCCAGGTTTACATCAGAGGTCTCACATTTGGGCCATTATCAAGAACTTTCATCTTTCATGCTAACCCTGATCCAAACATCCCAACTATTCAGCAGAGTTCACTGCAGAATCAGATTGTAATCAGAGCTGGACAGAAACCTGGGACGGAGAGGTGGATAGGAAAACATTCCAGACTTAGAGTCACGCCGGTTTAAAGGTTTCATTAACAGACCATCTCTGCAGCTCTACTCTGGCTTTAGCTGCATATTTCCTGTCTGGTTCAGTGTCTGATGAGGCCGCCTGCTCAGCAGCAGACTCAGAGACTCGCTGGTGAGCAAAGTGAAGCATTTAGCCGCTAAAGAGCCAGATATTTCCCTCAGGAGCAGGTGGAGACCACAGACGTGATGTCACCCGTTGGTTTGTGGACTACAGCTCTGAAGCCTCGAGTTTGGCCGTCGCCATCTTGGTTGTTTGGAACCAGCAGCAATGGACGTGACCATATTTGGACGAGAGGGCGGAGCTAGCTAGCTTGGTTAGCAAAGTGCATCTGTAATTCACGTTAACTGTGAAATTAGCTGGGATGCTAATTTTGGCTAACGACAAACAGGCTTAAACAAAAGCCGCCGACTCCTGATGAGCTTTTTCAGCAGCGCTGGTTAAATGTACACACAGCAGCGGATACGAGTCGCCTCCATCCTGACTGACAGCTCACACAGGGTAGCCCCGCCCTAAAGCCCCCCCTGCTTCCTGGTCTCTGTTCCTCTAAATGGGACCATAATTTACTAAATGAACATCATGCTGTGTTGAAGAAGACTTGAAACTAGCGACTGAGACCATAAACTCATCAGGAAAGTGTTTACTGGGGTAATAAATCAGCTGCAGCCGGTGGAGTCGCCCCCTGCTGGCTGCTGGAAAGCACACAGGTCTCACTGCTCAGACCTGGTTCCTGCTTGGTTGGCCCCAAACACAGAGCTAACAGAGTGAGAATGACCATGTTGCTGTAAATAAGTTTGCGAACACGATAATATGTCAGATGTTATATTTACAGTTTGTAGCGCTGCTGTCAGTCTGTCCTCGTGTGGCTACGTGCTGGACAGGTGCATGCTAATGCTAACAAACATGCTAATGAAATAACAGCTCACTCAAATTAGCAATAATGTAGCTACGAGTAAGATAAGCTTGCTTTGAGATCAGCTGTATTTACACAGTGTTTTTATCTGCTGGTTGTTCTGCAGAGCTAAAAGCTTCAGTGTGAAACACATTTCACTGAGTTGCATCAGTAAAACAAAAAAAGTTTGCTAGTTTCTAAAACTGCAAAACAGAATCCTGAAGTCTGAGGTGAGGACGGATTGAAGGAAACAACAGCATCAGAAATCAGCTGGACCTCCTTGTTTCATCAAGAACAGGATCACGTCTCACCCTCTGATGGATTCAGTGGACGAAGCTGCCGGTTCTAAAGACCTCCTGGGCAGAGGAACCAAAGTAAAGATCATCAGGTGTTTCTCGTTTATTCAGATCCTTTACCTTCAGTAAAAGTAATGGATCTGCTCAGTCTGTTGGGCTCAGAGCCGCTGGGTCGGCGGATCAAGGCCAGCACGGACCATTGCCGAAGTGGCCCTGAACCCCTAACTGCTCCCCAGGTGCCGCACAATGACCGCCCACTGCTCCTGATTGGGATGGTTAAATCCAGATGTTCCCTTTTTCAAGAACTTCCCCTCCAGGATCTATAACGGATTTCTGATTCTACCTAGGTGCTACTGTTAGCTACCTAGCTAAAGCTACAAATCTAACGTGGCTAACGCTAAAGCTACGAAGCTAACGCTATCAATGTAATTAAAAAACAAAATCAATCTTGTTTGACACGGGAACCAGAAGCCTCCTGGGTGAAAAGCAGCTCACTTGTTCTCCATCCATCCGACACTATAATGCGTGACCGTCTTTGTCACGTGTTTGCGGTGTACAGCCTCTAGAGGTCGCTGCCCAACCCGATCTCATCTCAGGCATCACCTGTACACGCTTTGGAAAAACTATTGTACACAAAACGGTGATTTTGCGTGTTTATAACAAGCTGCAATAGTGAACCGATCGACATGCACACTGTATATTCACTGACTTAGGTTCAGCCCTACACCGGGCTTTAGCTAGGGCTAGCCAGCTAGCTTTCAGTTGATATAGCTCTGTTGTTTCATCTGTCTGTGGCAGAGCTCTGTAGGATGGAATAATACTTTTATATAGGAAAACAGTCCAGTAAAAGTCAGATTCTGGTTTTCACTCAAGGTTCACGAGCAGCATTAATAAAATAAACTGCAGCTGCAGGTGTCGACTAACGAGGGCTGAAGCCGACATTTAGAGAGCAGCAGTGTGATCTATTCAGAGGACGGGCTAATCCACACGTTATCTCAGCAGCCACGTGCTGTTTCAGATGGAAACTTTATTAATAAATGAAACAGACTTTGGGTTCTGCTGTAGATTTAAGAGCATGGCTGGTGTTAAAGGAGAGCCCCCACCACCACCACTGTCACAGACTGAAGAGAAACAGAAACGCACTTCAGTCAGAACACAAAGGAGAACATGTTCCATGTGTTCACTGTTTCTGGGGCTTTTTCACACAGATATGAAGAAACCTCTGAGAGATCTGGATCTGAATCTGGATCATGTGACCTGAGACGGACTGCAGCATCCAGCAGACCGCATCACGTCCACCACGTCAGACTGGACCAGCTAATAACCTGAACTCAGTAAATCAGTCCGACCTCGCTGGTATCAGCAAACATGTTGTCCGACTCGTTCTCCAGAAACAGAGTCTCCGTAACAGAGTCCGTCCACCAGAGAGAGCTAACGGGCTTTAGGCTACGCTGTCCAGTGTCCTGAGTCTCAGTCCTGTCTTTATGTTAGTGTTGAGTTACTCTGAAGAACAGAACTGAAGGGATCTGAAACGATGATGGTCAGAAGAAGCTGTTTTCCATCACAGTAAACACTAAAAATAAAGCCAACACTATATTTGGGTTCAGACACGACTACAAAACGTCTCCTGGGACACTGGGACGGACATTTTTCAGTCTTTTATAAATGAAACTAATCGATTTTTCAAGAAAATACTAAAATAATTTCTAACTGCAACCCTAAAAGGATCCCGAAGCGTTTCCCATTTCAGCCGGTTTAAAGGTCCTGACCGGCAGACTCACCTGTACACGGCCGGGTAAGGTGGGGAGTACCTGTCCTCCAGAGCCCCGCCCCTCCAGCACAGCAGGTAGCTGGACATGTCGGCGCGGCTCCGCCCACTCGCACACCCAGCCTGTGATGTCACAGGCTGAGAGCAGTCCGCCGGGCAACCGACATCCACATCCACACACGGGTGGGGGGTTACTGGGAGAAACCGGGTGACATCATCCAGGCGTTAATCCGATGACGTCACAACAACACGACTCATCTGCTCCAGCTCTCCCTGCTCCGTCTGTCTTTGTGCTGCAGCTCCTCCGTTATAATCCCTCTGTCTTTAAGTCGTCCTCCTTCGTCTGCTTCAGGTCGCTCCGTCAGCTCCGTCCTCCTCTGTCTCTTTCACGCTCTCAACAACTTCCCAGCACAACTTTCTTCTCCTCCCTCCCTCTCTCTCTGTCTCTCGTCCATCAGCTGGGTTATTTTCCTCCACTGTGGAGGGAGGAGGTATGTGTTTCCTCCCCTGTTTGACCCGGGACGCCCCTCCTCCTCCTCCTCCCCCTCCTCCTCCTCCTCCTCCTCCTCCTCCTCCCCTCTGCCCTCTCCTTCCCCCCTTCCTCTCTTTGTCTCCTTTCACTCCATCGACCTTCCTGGAAGTTTGAATCTGACGCTCAGCAGCTCAGCGAGCCTCAGACCTCCTGCAGAACGTTTACTTTCTTTCTCCTTCTGCACCAACGACAACAATCGATTCACGACTTTGAGAATAAAAACCGAACTGAAATCAAACGCTGCTGCGCTCCAAAGCTTTTTACCTCCTCCTCAATCACTGTTACTGTTTCCTCATTACATTCCTCATGTGTTTTTGTTTTTTAAGCACATTTTATTGCATCTTTTGGTATAAAATGTCTGAACAACATAATAAAACTATATAACACTTGTATATGCAGTAAAGTGCCATTCTAAGCAATTAACTGCAATTTAATGTAATAAAGTTCTTGTTTAGAGCAGTAAAGTGCTGCATCTGGTGAGCTGTGCATGTTATTATTATATAAATGAAATACAGATGTAGTTCAGTTGTTTAGGTTATATTTTGCTTTTTATTTTCAGATAAAAAAGCAGATTTCCACTTTTTTTCTGACCATTAAACAGAAATTACAAAGTAAAAACAGTAAAAAGCTCATTTTGAATTTGAATGATTCATTCACGTATTTTACTCTGTAATCTGATTTATCATAACACTAAAGAAATTAAGGAACAATTACCTAAAACTAATTTAAAATAAACTTCACTGACTAAACTAAACCGAAAATCTTTTTTAAGTGAAAACTACTAAATATTATTATTATATAAGTGTATGTATGTATTTACAACTGCATGTTTTGTATTATTTTAATTTTTTCCCCCTCTGATATAGTTATATGTAATTTAATTATCTAAGTTCGTAGCATGAAGGAACTACTTTCATAATAATAAATAAACAACCTTTTACCAATTCTGCTCCTTTTATTATCTGATCACTTCGTCATCTCATTGACAGCAGTAATAATAATAATAATAAAAACAGGCTCTATAGGAACGTCGACGTGCTTCCATTCCTAAACCAGCAGAATCACCACCAGCCGGGAGCAAACAGGTCAGAGGTCAGAGGTCAGGACACCCAGACAGCAGATGGAAAAGATCCACAGAGGAGGAGGAGGAGGATGAAGAGGCGGGGGGGTTAACTGAAAGGATTGAGAGTTTGTGTTCAGGGAGTGTCTCTGGTGTTCTGAGTGGGAGGCGTCTCTGAAACGCTGCCTGAAAGAATCCATCTGGAATTTCCCCCTATAGGCTGACAGGGTGTTACAGGGGTCTCATTACACTGAAGAAGAAGAAGAAGAAGAAGCAGCTGCTGTTGTTGTTTTTCGGGTGTGATCCTGTTTGAATCTCTGCTTTGTTTTCAGGAAACTGCAGTTTTTGATTTGTTTACAGCTGGAAACAATAAAGTTTGTGTTTGAATTTGAACCCTCTGGGTCCACACCCTGCGGAGGGACCGGGGCCAAAAGGAAACCAGTCCTCCAGACTGAAGCTCAGAAACCTCCCAGCAGCAGTCTCTCTGTTTTCATTTCATTCCTGGAATATCTGAGTGTGTTCGAGAGAGAAACACACGAAGAAGAAAGAAAGATGCTTCCTGAAAAACAGGAGCTTCTTTCCATCTGAACCCAATTATTCTGATTCCCATTCAGTCTGCTGGCTACATGTAGCATGTAGCATACATGCTGTATGCTTTGTCATGGTCTGTCAGCGAGATGACAAGCTTTTAAAATATTTGTTTTCTGAATGGGGTTTGGCTCAATCTGAGCTATGCTATGCTAACATGCTCACATTGAAGAACAATAGCTGGAACAAAGTAACAGACACATTTTCTAAACTACCAGGAAGTTCAACTTCCTCACTAACTTTTCTCCAAGCAGAGTCCAGTTTTGGTCTAAACATGAAGCAGCAGCAGAGAGCTCTGGCTGCACACTGACGCTAACAACAGTGGAAGTCAGAAACATGCAGTGACTCTGTCTGTAATCGTGCGAAGTCACTTTACGTTTGGTGAGAAACCACCATGAGCCTGGGACAAAGGTAACTCCTGCCTGAGCTCGACTCTGGGTGAAAGCTGTCCCTGAGCTAAAGCTAATCAGGAGCTAACTTCAACGAACATGACGACAACCGGGGCTGCACAATATATTGTTTCAGCATCGTCATCGCAACGGGCCCTCGTGCAACAGTCACATCACAGGACAGAGCAATGTCAAGAGTCAGACTAACTGTTTAAAATCGGTTTACTGCATTAAAGCTCCAGAAAGGATGGTCTGCACTCAAAAGAGACATTTTCCAGCTTATAAAAAACATTTATTTAAAAACGGGAGGCATCATCATCCACCCGCTGAACAATCAGCTGTTTGTCTGAAAGGTCTTTAGAACCAGAAGTTGTTTCCACATGTTCCTGTCCTGATCTGAAGGCTGAAACAGACTCTCCCTCTGTCCCTCAGCAGCTTCAAACCAGGGCTGCCTGAGGTGAACGGACATAAAGACGTGGCGTGAATAATGAGACGCCGGCTCACTGTTAAGTACAGACCTTACAGGGTGTGGAACGGCCTCCCCCACACGGGCCGACAGACCTGGGGCGGGTCTAAAAGCGGAGCGGCTCGGTGTCCTGGTGTTTCCGCAGACCGGGACTCACGCCATGTGGTGAAGGTTTTGGTGGTTTGGTTCAAAGTACTGAACTGAAACTCCCTCGCCAAATGTCACAGAGCAGATGGAGAAGACCACAGAGGAACACGGTGAGGCCAGGACCAGGAACTGAGCGGACCAATCAGATTCAAGGGCTGCTTGTAGCTAACGACTTCAGGACATGTGGAGGAGATCTACATGTTTATTACCACTAAAGCTCGAGACCTTCCAGCTGCAGCAGGCCCGCTGCGTTAACATGGACTATGTCCACTTCCTCCCCCCCAAACTGAACCCCACCATCACCATTGTCTCACACATTCACTTGCAGCTGTAAACACACCACACTGTGTTTTCTTGAACAATACCAGGTCGCAGGGTCACTACTGACGGGGCGGTACACTGTGTCAGCTGATCTTTTCCCAGTAAAAAATCCAGTAGACTCTGTTATGCAGACCCAGAAACAAGGAGAAGGCAGCCTCACTCTGACCCGGGCCTCGCTCTGCTGATCACAAATCAGCTCTGTTCCTCATGCTCAGACGCCAGAGAGCTAACGGGGTTTAACGCTAACCTGGGCCCAGTTGGTCAAAAGTAATCTGAGCGGATTTCGGATTAAAACTTGAAAATGGGTTGTTCAAAAGAAAAAAGGATTCTGAAATGGGATCAGATCACCTGATCCAGTCCTGGTTTGATCTGGATCAAACCTTCAATTTGTGTTGTTCTCTTAGTAGAACTGGGAACCCTTTGATCCAAAAACTCAGGATCATCCTGATCCCAGCAGAAGGCCTGATTTAAGGAACAAAATGTCATAAACGGTTTTCAATTCTAGAAATAATACAACATTTTTACCATGTAGGAGCCTGATTATACACATTTATTTAGATTTTAGATTTGTTTAAACTTTACAGTGATAAAGTAAATGACGTTCGCTGTGAGCCCTGTAATCCATTAACTACAGTAAAGTAATAAATAATCCCCCAAACAGCTTCAGTATCAAACAAACTTAATGTATTATGACAACTGTCACTAACATTAATTACAAAGGCACAGTCATCAGAAGTGAACCATTCATCTGCATCCCTTCCTGCAGGTCCAGTCGGTCCTGAAAGCTAAAAGCTCTCTGAACTCTGAATAATCTTTATTTTGACTGTTGGTCAGCTCTCCAAATACCCTCAGTGTACCTGTGAATAATGTAGATTTGTTTATGTGTTGTGGCTCAGATGGTCCGACTGTGGAAAGAAACTGAAAATAGAAGGAAATGTTTGTCTTGTTTTATTTTCTGTCTCTTCAAATTAAAGCGACCCCCCGCTGGCTGCTCTACCTGTCGCTCTTTATATAACCAACAGGGTTGTGACATGTGGTCCCGTTTAGAGCTCTGGAAATCCAGATTTGGTAATCCGGAAAAGCTTGTACCTGGGTCAGGGCGATCCAGACTAATGGATGGTTTGAAAAACCGGCACAAAAGTGAGACGGGTTACATGACCCTGGATAGCACAACAGGGGATTTCCAAATCCGGATCACTCTGATCCAGATTAAAGTTTTTGACCAACTGGGCCCTGGAGATCAACCTGATCCTGGGTTAAAGCTAGTGGAGCAATGTGTTGAAGCTGATGCTAGGCTAAAGCTAGCCGTGGTTAATCTGCAGTGTGTTGTCTTTATTAGAGTCAACAGCTGCAGGACATGGTACAGATACGCTGATTCAGGATCAGTGGGAAGGATCTGAATATAAAGTCATGAGGACGAGGCATCTGTTGGGGTCTGTAGCACACAAACAGCTGGAGAACAGGATCCTTAGGACGCCGTCCGGTCACACGTTTTACCTTCATCCAGATCTGAGCCAGAGTCACTGGTTCAACGGCACCGAACGGAGAACCTGACATGTTTTTGGTGGTGTGGGAAACCGGAGCACCCGGAGGAAAGCCACGCAGACAGGGACGACCGGGAGTTTGAACCCGGCCTCACAGCAAGAGGCCACACCCACTGGACCACCGTGCCAGTGAACACGGTGGGAAATTAAATGCACCAAACGTGCCTTCCTAGACTTGAAGGCACCTCGGCGCCACCAGGACGCCCTCTGTGCAGCTTTCTTACATTCGCTCTTGTAAACTCATTAAAACAGAAGCAGAAAGCAGTAAAGATTAAATTTGCCCTTTAAAACATCAACATGTGAGTCAGTGTTAGTAAGGGGCTGTTTACCCTCTGCTTTGGAGCACCATAAAGGGCTCTGCTGGTACCGACCTGATGTGTTGGTCCTGATCCCTCAGCGGGTCATGTGACCTGCAGCCTCTCTTCCCGTCAGAACCAGGTGCTGAACCGTAACACAGCTTCTCTCTTTGTCTATTTTTAATCCCGGCCGTCTCGCGCTCCAGGAAGTTAATCTGCCGTTGCCATGGCTATCGCGGCTTGGCCGGGCGCCAGGTCTGATTGGCTGCCCGGCAGGAAGGACCAGGTACGACAACAACAAAGACTGGACGGATGAGACGGAGGAGCAGAGCAGAGGAAACCTGATAGCGAGTCCAGGGACGCCGTTATTACTGTGAGGTTCTTTATTCTGCTCGTTTGTTTAACACAGACAACCTGTCCTTTAGGAGAAACTCTAACACTCAGAAACACAAACTGTACGTCCTCCATGTTTCTCTGCTGTCTGGATAAACTCTGTGAAATGTGCAGATGGGAGGTTCGACTCTTTGTACTGACTCCAGTTTGTACGCCGGGTCGGCCGACATCCAGTTTTACCCTCCACTAACTGGAATGAGATAAAATAACTGGGGTTCTTCTAGACTGAATCAAATTCAAGTCATCTCACGGTGACGCCAAAATAAAACAGCATCCACCGCTGGACAGACGCTCCTTTTCCCACGGCTCAGTGCGTCTGTCCGTCTCATAGATCTACGATCAGACCGACAGCGACGCCGTCTGAGGATCGGACGTGACAGACTGTTGGATTTCATGACAGGTCACTCAGAACGTGCATCGGTTAGCTGCTAGAAAGGAACGAGCTAAATTTCATCATCAGGCCTTCAGCTCCGGACTCAGCGAGTCCTGCTTCTCTCCCAGTGCAGGTCAGTTCAGTCAGTAACTCTTCCACAAACCGGACCTCTCAGCGCCGTTTCCTGCAAAACGCAGGAAACTCATTTCCTCGACTAGAAGACGCAGCAGACGTGTTTGATACCAACGTCTCACATTTACCTACAACAACAGCAGAGAGCCGTGAAGACCAGGATCCAGATCTTCTTTACCGAAGCGGGGAACCTGTTCTGCAGAGCGTGCAAACACTTTGAGAGACAGGATGTAGGAAACACACAGAAGGACGTCTGAAGAGACTAAAGTTTCACAGCTACCTTTGCACTTGTTCCACAAATTCATTGCATTTTTTTAGAAGCGCTGCAGCAAAATCACAGAAAGGCCTTGAAATCCTGGAGGGACTGAGAAACACTGGGAGTATTTCTACACTGTGGTACTTTTACTTCCACCTCTCCCACCTTCCTCTGCTGAACAGCTGATCCTGTTTTGCTTTATTGTTTTGTTTTCTACCAGAACAACTTCCTGTATAGGTGTTTCACATTAAAAGCAGCTCCGGTGAAATGTAATGTTTGCTTACTGCAATGTTTAACAGCAGGTGTTGCTAATCTCCAAATGCAATCTGTGTAATCTGGATTAATGTGGTCTGTTTGTGTGCGTATCTGTTGATAAGAATAACCATATTTACCTCACGTCAGTCGACTGACTCGTAGCTTTACAGGAGCTGACCAGAAACAAACGTACGATTAGTCACGCTGAGACGAGTAATGAGAATAAGTCAGACCTCACAGAGCTCGCTCAGGCTTTGTGAGTAAACGCTGCGTGTGAAGGCCCGGACGGGCCGGCGCTCATTAAATTCTCTCCACCCATAAACATGCTGAGGCCGCAGAAACGACAGCTAAAATATGTGAGGAACATTTCTCAGTGCAACAGAAAGAGATTAAGGATTCTTCTCTCCTTTTAACTGAATGTCATCTCTCTCTTCCTCTGATCAGAAACTCACTCTGCTAAAACGGTGAAAAACCAAATGAGCTTCTGTTTGTTCTCCTCTGTTCCCCTCAGGAAGAACCAGCTCAGTGGACCTCGCACCCTCCTCCACCCTGTGTGTGTTTTTAATGTTCGTAGGATCCAAAAACCAGGATTCACTTTACTTGAGGGGACGAAGCACTGGGTTTTAGGGCTCAGGTTAGAATCAGGTTCAGGTTAGACAGGTAGTTGTGATGGCTGAGGTTAAGGTAAGAGGCCGGGGATGCATTATGTCAAGATGTCCCCACAAAGACAGTAAGACAAACGTGTCATTGTGTGTTAAGACGTAATTAAACCCGTGTGGCGTCTCACAGCGTGGAGTAACGGTCGAATCCTCACACAGTAACTTAAATACTTGTGAGAACCCTCCTAGTTTTAACCCGTCACACAACAATTTCAAGAATGTGTTTGTCTCTTTCCAAAATGTTTAGACTGTGAAAGCTGTGAGGAGCAGACACAATGTCCCCCGGTCCACTTTCCAAACGCTTAAACGCACCTCGAGGATCAAACAAAGCGTCCTCACCTTCACTCCTGAGGTCTCAGACTGGCCCTCACAGACACAGACCCAAGTGAACTGAAACCTCTCTGCTGCCATCGTGTGGCTGATCTGTGTCACTGCAGCAGGCGTGTCCTGATCCAGGGGGGCATTTCACTTGATATTTACTGAGACATTAAATGGTTTTCACAGCAACTAATCAGACACACTGAGGGAGGATGGGAGGCAGACAGCGTACGAGCAGAGTATCGTCCTGGTTCCAACACAACAGCAGCAGAAACAACACACCCACAAAGACAAGTTCAAACTGGAGTCAAGGGGATATTTCTCCTTCAAATCACTGACAAATGTCATACGTTTACCACCGCCTGCTGGCAGGACCGCGTTATAAAGGCCGTAGGACAACAGCTCCACTCGGCTACTGGAGGTCAAAAACTCTACAGGGAACCTTTAATATTTTACAAGACATGGCCTCAAAATGATGTCTGAATGCAACCTCAGAGCCTTAACCATCTGTTTACCGGAGCCTCAGTGATCGGCCTCAGAGCCTGAGGGTCTGGGCATGGAGATGGAACACAGCATTAAAGGGAGATCCAGAGAGGAGCAACAGCAACCAGAACAACCACTTCCTGTCCTCGGTCTGGACCATCAGCTCTGACTCACCTGGGGCTGCTGTGGAGCGAGGGGGCTGAGCTGGCCTTGCGGAAGCCGTCTTTGAGGACGGAGCGACGGCACGGCTCTTTCTCCGACTTGGATCGAACTGGAGGGCCGAAGTCGTCTTTGGAGCCGGCTCGGAGCCCCGGCCCCGAGGCACTGAGGGAGATTTCGGAGCGAGACGTCTCTGAGGGGGCAGACGGGTCCGGGTGGGCCAGCGGGGCGAAACTCAGCTCGATGATCTGCTTGGCGCTCTCGCAGATCTGACTCTGAACACACAAACACATCAGTCAGACGGGACGTAGCGACACGATTCCTCTGGTTATTTTCACCCTCGCTCCCCTACCTGGATCTCTGGCGTGAGGGTGGGCAGGTCGAAGGTGAACACGGACGTGGACCCGGAGGTCAGAAGGTCGACGCTGTCCAGGCTGCTGTACGAGGTGCCTTTGGCCCGGTGAGACTCCATGATGCTTTCAAAATGGCGGCTGAAGGAGTCAAGGTTGCTTTCGGAGGGCCGGCGGGGGCTGCCGAGGGAGATCGGAGACTTGAGGCCGCCGTGTGAGTTAGACGACGCCTCGACCGGCCTGAAAGGTAAACAAACACCAGACTTTAAAGGCTCTGGTGCAGATCACTGTGTCCTTCATCGAGTCGTCCAGAATCCTGAAAGAGGGTTTGTTTGTCCTGAAGTACTGGATGAAATCTGCTCGACAGGAAGTGCTACAAACTGCCTGCGCGCTTTTATCATGACTGTGAGGTCTTTTGTTTTGGGACTTTCAGGGGTCTCAAATCCAGAAGGAGCAGGCTACTGACATTAAGTTTCTTCTGAACAACACGATTAAACTGGGTGTTTTTATCAGAGCCATAAAAACAGTCATTAAACCAGTGAATTTAAAGCTGCTGTCCAAAGTATCTGAAACCACAATGATGATAAACGGGCCACAAACACGTTTTTAATATGTTGTTAAACACAAAAATGTCCCTGCCTGAGTGTTAGCAGTAACAGATAGTGTGAAGCAGGCAGTGTTTTCTTTACCCTTCAAGAATGTATATAACATTTGAATCCTGTACTTGAATGCAGATGTTTTCAGACTGTGAGGGGAGTCACAGGGAGAAAGGACGGGCTAAAGGTGCCTGAGCCCATTCGCCCTCTTTGTTTAATGGATGCTGTTGTGGCTGAATAAACAAGAGTAGATCATGATTGCAGAAGTTAGACTAAATTAAATCGCCATATCATCCAAACCTTTATTACTTTAACAGCCGAGCCTCTGCAGGACACAGGGATGAGATAGGAGTATAATCAAAACTTGGTTTTGGATGATGCAGTTTATCAAAATCAATCCATAATCCTCTGAGTTCAAAGGGTTTATGTATTAAGTTTGAATGTTGTGGTTTTAACTTTTAATAATGTTTCCTCAGAGTTTTATTGGTGTCTGCGGTCCATTTAAATTAAATTAAGGATTTTTTATGTTTACTGTTGGCATGTCACATTATTTTGTTTAGATGTATTTTGCATTAGTATTTCAGACACTGGGTGGCAGTCATTAGATGCACAGGGTTGTATATGTAGGGGCACAGGTGACAGGAAATGGTAGGAACAGGTAGGGGAGCACAACAGACCAGAATTTACCAACGCTACAACTTGCAACAGTAGAGCTGGAAACAACACACTCAACTGCAAATAATGACTTAAACATCTACAGTGTCTGCATAAGATTAAAGTTCTGCCCGTGTTTAATGGTAAGGTAAAGGACGTTGGAAAAATGGAACAATTTGCCGTTACAGGCAGCGCAAAGCTCAAGACGCAAAATCTTACTGCTGCTTAAACTACTCTGTATCTGCAAAAATGTGTTACCTCACAAAAATGAAAATTGATATGTGGTTAGAAAAATTACCATATTTTAGACCACTCATGTTGGTACATGTTGATGGGTGACACCTAAAATCAGGTTTGAACAGACTGAGCAGACATAAACACCCATAATCTGCTTAGAAATCAGAGAAAAGAGACACTTCAGAACCTCCTGAAAAAAAAGTCATCTTTTTAAGTTTTCTACAGTATCACAGTGATCTATTGATAGCTGTCTGTACATGCTAACTGTATGCTAACAGCTAATTCAGCTACTTTAATGGGGACAGTTTGACACTCTCAAGCGTAAACCACTGAAAGCATGGCAACATTACATCCTGTTAACACCTCCCAAAGCATTATGGGAACTGTAATTCCAAACTTAGAGCACCATAAACCTCCTTTAATGTAATTGGTGGATTCAGATAAAGCTCTTGAAATGTGTGTGACTTCTCACCCCTTCAGCAGCAGGCCGAACACGTCAGCATCCTCCTTGGTGGCTTTCTGTCTCTGTCTGTCTCCCTGCATCCGGACACTGGCCCAGCTCACCACTCCTTCCTCCTCTTCCTCCTCCTCCTCGTCCTCCTCCTCTTCCTCATTCCTCCTGCCACCCGTCTGGGGTTTCGGGGAGGCATCGGCGGGGCTGAAGCTGGAGTTTCCCAAGACCCTGTGGTTATTCCCAAAGGCTGCGTCTGCCTCCTCGGCTGCCTCGGCCTCCGCCCGCATCACCTGCACAACAATAACCAATCGTTATCCTACGTGAACACTAAGACCCCCCAATGAGACGAACCAGATGAAATCAGATCACCTCGTCCAGGTCGGTCTCCCTGTAGCACCGCAGCGGCACAGCGTCCAAATCTGTCTCAGAGTATTTGATGGTTTGGCGGATGATGCCAGTCTTAGGGGTGAAGACTCGGGGGTCGGGGGTCACCAGTTCCACCTCGACCTGCCGCACTTCGTGATACGACAAGTTTTGACCCTTGCTGTCCCGCCCCCTTCCCTGATTGGTTGGTTTCAGATGGAGGGAGGAGGGAGGGGTGGGGCTGGGCAAGGCACTGGCCGGAGGCGCCTTGGGCGGAGCGTCTGCAGGAGAAAAGAAGTCTTAAGTTCTAAAGACCTAAAGAACAGGTGTAGCAGAAGGTTCTATACTAGAAGTGCAATATATGAAGGAACATCCAGCCAAGCAAAGTGAAGATACATTTGTTTGCAGATGACACAGTTCTATACATAAACAGTCACTTGTTGTCTAAGTCAAGCTATTACGGACCTCCAGACTGCTGTTCACGCACCTCAGTTATCTTTCTACAGATTTAAAATAACATTAATGTGCAAAAAATTTAATTTAAGACCATATCTAGACATCTTGCACAGTCAGCACTACGGACAATAAAAATAAGCCAATATTAGCAGTGGTTTCTATGCCAGCAGATACTGTAAGTAACAGAAAATCTCAAAGGACAAATGTCTAAGATATGCTTGAAGCAGGGCTGGCAAAAATGATTAATTATTATTTAATATAGATAATTATCAGGAAAAATGTCAAATTATTATTTCTTTCAGGTTTAAAGCCTAATTTCTGCTCCTGAGTGAAAGTTGAAGGAACCAGATAGTTAATTGTGGTTTGAAACTTTTCCTTATGGTCAGAACAAACACTTTATGCCAACCAGTGGATCACTTCACAAATCTGAGACAGAACATCTGAGGCTGAAATCTTTTTTCAACAAATATGAGAGTAAAATTAAGTAAAATCCTTTTCCAGTCCCTTTTCCTCAACAAAGTAAACATCTTAATAGAAACATTACGTGCTAATTTGTTGATGAGCATTTGTTATATTGTTATTGGGGAAATTATATAGCAATAATTATCATTATTATTTTATTATCCAGCCCTAGTTTGAGGTCAGAGTTTATCCACCACAGCACTCAGTTCTCACACGGTAAAATGTTCATGCTCAGTACACATTGTTCAAAATCAAAGGGATTCTTATCAAAAATGCTTGTTTATGTTGCACTGTTAAGCAGTTGAACTGTTAAACCATTAGTCAGCTGAATTACAGAAACTGTTTATTGGAGGTAACTTTTTGGAGGTAAAGGAATAATAGAAGAAAAGAATATAACATCTTTTTACACTTCAATTAATTATTGATGTATGATAACATTTTACAATCAGAGCTTCAGAATAATTGGTTAATTTATTGGATTCAGATTGTACAAATCATCAAATATCACTTTTGGCCTTAAAAAAAAAAGCAGTGAACCAGCTATGGTCTCCACTAAAGGTAGATTACATTACTCAGATAACACTAGACTGAGATTTATTCTTGTTCTAAGATAAGCTTTGCTTCAGAAACAAGAATCTGTTCAGTCAATGTAGAACAGTGTTTTTATCTGTTCTACATTATCGTGACAAGCTGCATCAGGCTAACCTGTTTTGGAGCAAATATGACATAATTTACAATAAAACAACATCTGTAACATGCTGAGAACCAGTTTCAATCGAACTTAACTCCTGTTATCTGCTAATCTGAGCATCCAGGAGCAGTTTGTGAGATAACTTAAACCTTTGGTGGAAAAAAACCCTCCACATTTTTATTTGAGCAATTTCAAACTGTTAAGTAAGATTAAGTAAGAAATGAGAAAAAAAGGGAAGTTGCAGAAAATAAGGTTTGTGATTCAGAAGCCTAAAAGCAATTTACATTTGTTCTACACCACAAATGACACCTGTTAGATCTCACTGTGAATGTAGTTTGGACTGCTTTACAGTAAGATTTCCACAAAGACATTCTGGTTCACTTGTGTTGGAAAATACGACTAAATATAGAACAGGAAGTGAGTAGTGTTGTGTAGTAATACTTGTGAGTAGAGTTGCACACAGTAAGACCTGTTCTAGCTGATGTTAAGCTTCAGATAATTGGCTTAGAAGCAGACTGGAAGCTCCTGAAGCTGCTTGTTTACTCCACTGAGTGGAGAAAACAGAATGGCCCCTTAACCTGCTGGAAGGTAGAAAAGACAAAACTACAGCTGATAGTAACACTGAATACTGATAATACTTCTTTTAGGAACTGCTGACACTGCTCCTGTGTTCCCAGTGTGAAGGTGTGAAACTGGGATTAAAACACAGATTTCAGTACATGGATGGATACGTTTAAACATTTATTTTTATTTTTTATTTAACCTTTATTTAACCAGATGATCTGAAACAATACCACTCTCTATAAATAGTGGCGTTAAACGATTACATGATGGAGGTGTTGATCGGGCTGCCTTTACCTTTACTGCAGTGACTCTCCTGCGTCTGCCCTCCGAACAGGAACTCCCACTTGGCTTGGGCGATCTTCAGCGATCGTGAGGACGGAGTCGTCGCTGAGACGCCGTCCGACTGCATGGGGAGGAAAGACGGCAGCGTAATGAAATAATGTCTTTCCACAGTCTCACAGAGGAAATGTGAAATAATTTCTTTCAAAGTCCATGTTATATGCCTTAAGATTTTGCTATTCCATGAAAACACATTCTTCAGAGTACTTTGAGCACTGTGTGGTTACACAGAAGTCAGTTAATACACATGTAAATAATCCATCCAGTTCACTCACTGTTGAAAACAGGGGAGGAGTTTTGATGCACACTGCACCTTCAGTTTTACAGCTGGGGTAGACAGTTTATTTCAGAACCATATTTTGTTATATTTCATTAAATTCTCTTTACATCCAGATATAATAAGTACAGCCAATCATTTCATTTAGCCGACTTAAATGACTGGTCCTACCTGTCTATCCGTGCACACTCTGCTTGTGCACTTACAGCACATGAATGTGTTTTGGGGGAGCTGCTTTGGATGGAGGCCTGAAGGGAGGGGTGACATGTTTTTGGTTCTTTCTAGTTTCTCCAATGTCAGCTTTAAGGAGAATTAAATTTCATGTAATTTAATGTTTTCCAGCTCCACAAGACAGTAGGATCGCTGGGTGACAGGAGTGCCTAGACCAGTGCCTTAACAGCGTACAAGAAAACTGCTGCAGCTTCTCTTTTCACCCCGTGTGCTGAAGCAGCTCCATTTTACTTTACAGAGTGAGCTATCTCACTTCTATAAGATTTTTGCTGGGAGCTGCACATGTGCAGTACCTAGGTAAAGACTACTAGCCAATCAGAAGCAAAGTAGGGCGGGTCCTGACCAGCAAGATAGTGTGATCCAAAACAAAGCCACTTCAGCCAGTAACCACGGCTTCGGTTCAGCTGTACTCTTACAGAGTGGTAGGATATTAATCAGTAACAACTTTATCTTTCATAACATTTTGACTGAGCTCTGCCTCTACATCAACCTTTTGTCCACTGACTGCCTGGAGGGGATCCACCGCTATCTGCCACACTAGCCGCTAGGCGAACATTAAGCATCGTGTTACATAGTGCAACAGACAGTTTACGGAAGTAAAGACTGGACTACAATCGATTTCATCAGTTCAGGAGCAGTGTTTTCTGTGGGAAATAGGAACTCCCTTTGGGCTGGACTTTTTCACTTTGCAAACCTATTATATGCACAAAAATATACATAACACAAGAAAGGAAAGGGGAACAGCCAAAAAGCTCTTTAAAACTGATTTCTCTTATGTGATTTAAGTAATTTGCCATAAATAAAGTTATGCATCCAAAAATCTGGGAGTTGAAGAGAAACTGTACAGCAATATAAACAGAAAACTATTTTTGTTGTCCCCAGCGACCCTATACGCAGGATAAGCAGTTGACGATGGATGGATTTTGTTGTCTTTAATCACCATAGTTTCTCAAACCTCAAGGGAAATTAGTTGTTGATGCTAACGAGCCACTCAGTTTTTATCTTTGTTACAGAAGACAGGTAGATATTTTCAGAAAGGAAAAGGAACAGAAACTAACTCGCTGGAGGAGAACACATTTCTGTCACATATTTATTGTTATTGAGGTAAATGTTAAAATATGTCATGACATCGATCAGCTATGCAGACAGACACCCTCGCCCTGCCCACACACACAAACAGCGAGGGGCCACACAGATCCAAAACATACCCGATTACCTCCTCACACACACAGATCCATCCAACCAAACCCTCATCCCCGTCCCACCCAGCCGACCTGTATCCCTGAGCCGCTGTCTGCTGTGTCGTGGCTGGACTGGCTCGAGGTTTCGGGGGACAGACTCTCGTTTCTGTCCAGCTGGGAACTGTCTACCATGCTGCCAGTTACACCGCTGGAGCTCTGAGAGGATGTCCCAGTAGCCCCGCTGTGATCCTGAACCTCCTCTCTCTGATCCTTGGACAGGCCAGTACCTGGCCTCTGGTACCCCTGCACTGACGTCTTCGTTCCTTTGTCTCCTCCGACTTTCCTTTGATACTCCTCTTTGCTTGGAGTGTAAACTCCAGAGGTTGACTGTCTGAAGTTTTCTTCACAGAGTACATCCCCATCTGGGACTGGTCCTGTCTCCCTCCACTCCTGGTGCCTGGCGGTCCAGCTCAATGCTTCTGTGTTTTGGCTGGAGAAAAGTCTCCTTGAGAGCTCAGGGCTGTCCCTAGGTGATCTATCGAAGAGGTGATCATACTGCCTTAGCTCCATGCTAGGCGTATTGTGGTCTCCAGTGTACTGTGGCGGCTGGTAGCGGTGCAGGGCAGACATTTCCTTAACGGGTGATGAACCCTGTTGCTGCTTTGGGGCCAATACTGGTGATTGAGAGATGGCTGCATGATGCAACCTTGCATGCGGTGCTGGAGATGCTGGTGAAGACAGGCCTTTCTGGGATAAGAGAGGGGAGACACGTCCTGGTCGGGTTAGAGGTATTGCTTTATCTGTTTTCCATCTGTGGTTCTGGTTATCGGTCTGTAGAGGATCAGGGGAGCTTCGTGCATGAAGAGTGGCATGAGGTTGGGATTCTCTAAGGAATGTCCCTTCTATCTTAGGACTCTCTGACCTCACTGACTCCGCTTGGGAAAGAGTTGGAGATGAAGTCCTTCTGTCTGCAAAAACGGTGGACAGTTTGGCAGCCTCCACAGCTAACTTACCAGCCACTTCAGCATTTAAGGAAGGGGAGACGCTCCTCCTGCCATTGGTAGGGCTGACTGCGTCACTGGCTCTGCTGCTGCAGCGTGATGATTTGTGGTGAGTCTTAATAGATGGGTTGGAGTTATCATTACTGTCTGTAGCATTATGACTGGTGTTGGTGACGTTAGCACTATAGTTACCACTATGAACACTGTGTTGGTTGTGTTTTGTGTTCCCACTAGCTTGGTAGCCAGTCCTGGAATGGTTGCTGCTGGGGAATATGCTAGTTGGGACTTCATGCTGGATATCTGTGGGTCTCCCCGCAGGTAAAGGTGGGTGAAATTTGCTGGACAACCTAGGGCTCTCCTCCCCTACTAATGGCCTCTGCTGACTCTGGGGAAGGCCACATGAGCGAAGAGCTGAGGTTGGAGCAACTGAGTGGGAGTACCCAGTGTGGGCACATAGGTGGTCAGAGGCTGGACTTCTGGGTAGTCCATTCACTGAACTACGGCAGACTCCCCTGTCCAGTTCCAGGAGCTGGGCCTTGGACGGTAGGGTGTGGGTGCTGCGGGGCAGCACAGGTGACCCTGCCCAGGACCGGCAGCGAGAGGACTGGTAGTGCCGTGGCAAGCTTGGGCTGCAATTCTCTGGGCTGTGACCAGCAAATCTGCGTCTGAGTTCTGGGGATCCAAACTCCTGCAAGGCCCTGTAGGTGGCATCTCTGGCAACTGCATCCAGGCAAGCCCTCTGCGTATAAGGCGAGCCCAGTGGGGACTGATTCTGAGATGGGTAGGGGTGACCAGGGTAAGGATTGCCCTGGTATGACTGACTATTGTACCACACAGGGTCGCTCAGCCTCTTCTGGAGATGGGCAGGGAGCATCTGCCCTTCCAGTCTGTTAAAAGGATTGTCCAAATCACTTCGCCCCCCCATGCTCTGAACGTTAGCTTTCTCTATGTACCCAAAGGTCACCACAGATGTCTTCCCATTCTCACCCTCCACCTCTGGGACCTCATAGGACCTCCGGTTGCTGGTGGGTGTGGAGGGTACGGTCAGCCTCCCAGAGGATGTAGAAGATGGGGATATAGGCACCCGTCCCCGGTAAGAATCTATGTCAGAATGGGTGCGTCCCAGTGAGCCATGCTGGCCTGGACTGGTCGTTCCAGGTGCAAGGATCTGGAGTAGTTGGCCAAAACTGTCATTCAACACATCCTGCCGTTGGATTTGGGTGGAAGACACTGTAGCATCAGGGTTTCGGAGTTGGAAGGTGACCGAGTGCCTGGAGGAGGGGGGTAGGCTGTGGTTTCCAACCCTAGTTTGGTGCTCAGAGACTGGAGAAAGATCTGGACTGCGGTTGGGGCTGGAGCGGGTGGAGCTTCCCTGGGAGTGAGGGAGAACATCTGGGCAATGAAGCATCCGGTGACTAGTCCCAGCATCTCTTGTTCCTGGCCCCTTCCCTTCCTCCTCAGCCACAGATCTCACCTCAACGTACAGGTGGAGGACTTTACCTGCCTGAGACATGTTGGCACCTTAGTCACGTAAATGCCCTGATCTTGCTTTTCCTGCAGACCTTCCCTATTTGTGCAAAGGGGACATTGACCTCCTGGTACCCAGTTAAGTCCCAAACTGTTTGATGAGGGTCAGAGGTGGAACTGGACTACCAGGTCTGTCCTCCAATTTTCTCATTATGTCTTCAACCTGCAAAAGGAAGCAGAGATAGACATAGTTAATGAACTTTGTTCAAGATCTTCAGAGAAAAGACAACAAAAAGGCAAACGGCAACAGAATCAAGAGCATTTAGAAGGTGTGGTGGTGTTAGACAAAAGGATGCTGACATTTCCTTATACACACATGCATTTAAACACATACACTCATCCAGGTTAGTGTTAGTGTGCTTTGATGCAGGGTTTGCATGTAAATTACACAGTTTAAAAAGTAAAACTTCTAAAATCTTGTCATCCTTCCACTAAAATGATTCCAGATATCACTAGTAGTTTTTTATAATCAGATTCTGACTTGGTTCTTGCCACGTGCAAAGTAACAACAACAAATCTCATGTTTATGTTCTAAGATGTAACTAAAAAAAGTTTTCAACCCAGCGAGCCATAAACCTTGTGGCTAATTAACACTACAGCAGTCCTCTGTGAATCTCCTATGTGGGTCAGCTAGTGTCTTCAGACCAGCTGGTCCACTGCTGAAACCAAAGACCTTCTGTTTTAATTCATAAGAGGAGGAAGTCAAACACTAATAACAGCAACGTTTGTAGTGTTAAAGCAGGAGAAACGTGAGGGGAAACTGCTCATTAAATCAGTTTTGGTTTTAAAAAAGTTAAAAGTTTAGTTTTTAGAGAAGTTCTAATGATTTTTCACAGTACTGAAGCTCTGGAATTAAATCACTAATTAAATACCTAACTTAAATTCAGAAGATGCTAACCAACCAAAGATCTGGTAATGTTCAGTTGGTTATTTGTATACACTATTTTGATGTTGTTTACAGGATTGGATTATCAACAGGTGATTACTGGGAATACAAATCAAGACCAAATACAACAAGACAGTCAGTCTAAAGTGTTTCTAGCGTTCCCTTGAGGCTGCAGTGTTCCTTGCACAGAACATGCTAACGTTAAAGCCTAGAACCTCTACATCAGCCCCTAGAATCCAATCCACAGAATAATTCTAGGGGTCCTTTAAGATGTTCTAGCGGTCATTGGGAAGTTTTAGGGTCAGGTTCAGGGGTTCTGGTTAGGACGTTAGATTTAGTAGTTCTTTAAAAGAGAAAGTTCTAGTGTTCAACATCCATTATGAATATTAAGCGGCCACTGAGGATGTTCTACAAGCCCTTTAGGAGGTTCTTGTGGTCTTTGAGGAGGATTTAGTGGTCCCTTTAGGAGTCTGTCGTGGTCATTTAAGAGGATCTAGAACATTTGCTATGTCTCCTTCTGTTTTTCACCAGTTGTTTTTTGTTGCTGAAACACATGATGGACCTCTGACAGAAACACAGTGACTGGAAAAGGAAGACGGGGTTTTGGATTAAAGAGTAGCAGACCTCGATCCACCAGCCAGATCAACCGGACCAGGCTGGCCCAGCTTGGTCAAGTCTCGACAAAATGGGACTCATGTCGGCTAAGCAACGGAAATCAGAGCCTGTTGAGCCCAGATCTTTACAGAGACCTCCCCATCAACAGTCCAGATCAAGCACTCAGCAGGCGGCCCTTGATCTGAGCTGTCAGCACACAACAACACTCTGTTTACATCGATGATGTTTGGTGCTCAAACTCAGTGAAGGTGGTTTCCCCAAATGTCAGACTGTTTAATGTGAAGATGAAACTATATTATCATCTAGTTGCTGTTATTTATATTCTCCCAGACGCAGATTCAAAAAATGCGCTGCAGAATGTTCAGGGTGTCTGTATACAGCCTGTTTTATTTATTTTACATGTTACCATATCGTAAAACACATTTAATTATCTGTTAAGTTCTGTGTGTGCAGCATGAAGGGACTACAAACTTTTCTTTTCGTTACACAACCTTGTGCTGTTTAATGTTAAATAAATAACCTTGTATCTGCAAACGAACTGAAGTTTAAATACATTTTAAATGAATCTGCTTTATGACCACTTGTGTCTTTTTGATAATTGCATGTCCATTCATGTCTTTGGCCATCCTCCAACATGGCGGTAGGAACACATGGGTCAGCAGGCGCCAAGTGACGTGTGAGTTTGATTCGTCTATTAATAGAAGAAAGGCAGCCTGGAGTTCAGGTGAGAACAGCCATCGCATGAAGAGTCTGATCTGTAAGTTACACCAACAACACAGCAGCTCAGAGGGCTTCTTTGGTTACTGAAATTTGAGTTTTAAATGTTCCCCCTTTTTGTTTGTGGTTCTATTAATCTATGTTTGCTATATCAGCTGTATAGTTGTCTGTCCACAGTTTGTCTATTCCAGACTTTACGGTAAATCAGCAGACTTCTCCCTCAGGAAGAGAAATTAGTTTCTGTCCTGTTTGTTGAAGGAGGTCAGCGGTTTAGATCATGAGGAGTCACATGAAAACACAAGAGGCTGCCCCGCCTCCCCCATAAAACAATTATAATAATAAGGTCAATACACTCATCAAACTGAGCGTGCTCAGAAAGTGATACAAAGGGAACCAGTTCAGACCACATGACGTCTGCTGTCACACAAGGAAGCAATTTACTGTGATCACAGTGTCTTATTCTGTGAGAGCCACTGCCTTCATGCAGAAGCCCGAGGGCCTCCAAGTCATATCCTTACATTGGCTGTTTAGTTAAAACATAAAATTCTCACATTTTAAATGTTTGCAAAATGACTGAAACAATTATTAAATCAATAAATGGTTGTACTTTCAAACCACCTAATCACTGCAGCTGGACTATTCATACGTTCATTTTTCTAATTAGCTTCTCTATAATCTGCTCTGGATTATTTTAGTTTTCCTGTGAAAGCATGAACTGTTTCTCAGAGTGTTATATAAATAAAATAAATGCATTTTTAATATTACATCACTGTCAGTGAATCACGGCGATGATTCATGGACGGTCAAATCTAACAGAACAGCTGTGAGTCTGCAGCAGTGAAAGTGTACTGGAGATACAGACCATGGCAGCGAGGTGTGTCTGGGTAATAACACCCCCCCCACCCCACATTCAAGGGCAGATTCAAGGGCAGTGCAGACACTGATGAGGAGGCTCTTTAAATCTCAGCGGGGCTTCAGTCACATGAACAGCATCACGTAATGAGGAGTATTTTTAGAAATGACACAACTTCATGTGATTGAATAATTTGTCAGTAACATTACCAAACTACGTTCGACGGGTCATGAACTAATTATTCCCGCTGTGGATGACATCATCCGGTTTAAACTGCATCTTTCACACGTAAAAAAAACTTCTGTTATTTATTTAATTTGTTCATTAAAGCGTCTGTGCTGAATGAAGGAAACCAAACTGTGGTGTCTTTATTAGAGCCGTCAGCATTAACACGCTGGAACTGTGTTTAATCGTTTATTTTACTGCTGTAACCAAAGAATCTACGAAGAATCCCAACAATCTTTGGCTGCTACTATTTTGACCCTTTGAGGCACCCTTACGTCCCACCTCCTGCTGCAGCCATGGAGAGGAACAACACCACAGCTCTGAGCGCCGTGTTTTATGCTTTTTAAAAACTGCCAGACGGCTTCGTGGACAAGTTCAGCTACCATCTGAGCGTGCAGCTGGTTCGGCCAATCAGGTGGATGCTGGCGGATTTCTAGAAAGCAAGTTAAAGGCAAGCTGAAGACTTCAGTCTCGTTTCACGTCTTCTGATTTGACATAATCAAATAAATCTAATAATCAAGTCCATAAAGAAACTTCCTTTGCGTTCATTTGATTCCTGAGATGCGCGGCTAAGAGGAACATTATTACTGATCAAAAGTATAATTACAAAACTATTTCGTTTCATAGTATTTAGCATTTTGTCTGCAGTCCGTTGAGATTAAACCTATTTGAATCATTTTGTTCCTGATAATTTCAAACTGTTTGTTGTATATTCTGCACGCTGAGTGTTGAACAGCTGCTGAGCTCTGCAGTCAGCACAGACAGTCGACCAACAGTCAGAAACACGACACCAGCAGCTGAGACACAACCTCAGCTCCGTGTTTCAGTCCATTTACAACAACAACAACAACCACCGCCGCAGTCTGAAGAGGTGACAGGAAGCCTCAGGGGTAAATACAGAGGGCAACAACATGTGGCAAAGATCCCCGTCTGGACCAGGAGGGCTTCGTGTCCTGAGCTCTGCCGGTCAGGATGACGGCCTGTCTGCTCATCTGCTTTCTGAGAAACTACCTGAGTGACTTTCCTGCAGACTGATGGGAATTACAGCTGTTTCAGTTAGAGCCACGTCTGCTGCTCACGGCCCGAGTCACGCTCTTAGAAACAGGAACAACGGACTAATGAAGCAGTGTGGTTACTTAATAAGTATAATATATAATATAATATAATAATATAATAATAAAATGAGCCGTCTCACCCCACAGGATGTTTTTCAGGTTTGTTGCTGGACCCTTAAAAACTCCTACTGTCTCTGAGCAGGCGTCTGAAGGATTCGTGGCGTCGTCACAGAGCGGCGCACTACTGTTCTCCTGCTCTCCACCGTCTCCGTTACTCCTCGTCATTTTACCAGCTAAAGTTACTTCCTCCTCCTTTATGCTACATTCACACACTGAGCGACGAGACCATGACCAGGCTCTCTGAAGATTCTGTGTTTTACAATCTGTTGTGATCATCTGAGGGATGAACAAAATTTCAATAAGTAAATATTACAAACTGAAAAATGTTTGTACAATAATTTATGGGGACAATTCATGATACATGTCCTACAGCAGAAGGATATTAAAATACTCTAAAATATTATTACACAGTGGATCTGACAGAGAATCTGACTCCGCCCACACAGCCACAAAATCTGCGAGTTCACGTCTTGCATCTGCAGATCTGTTTGCACGTCTGAGAGTTTGTTGAAGTTTCTAGTGTGTGTTTCAGCAGGGCCCCTGAGCCCGGCCCCTGAGCCCGGCCCCTGAGCCCGGCCCCCTGAGCCCGGCCCCTGAGCCCGGCCCCTGAGCCCGGCCCCTGAGCCCGGCCCCTGAGCCCGGCCCCTGAGCCCGGCCCCTGAGCCCGGCCCCCTGAGCCCGGCCCCTGAGCCCGGCCCCTGAGCCCGGCCCCTGAGCCCGGCCCCTGAGCCCGGCCCCTGAGCCCGGCCCCTGAGCCCGGCCCCTGCTGAAACACCGACTGAGAGGACAGAAGCAGGTGGGAAACTCCTGATTTCAGAAACTGCATTGTTTTGGCAGATTACACCATATTCTGGGTTTTACAGTTAATTCCACTTTTTTCCTTTTTCGTTCCTCATTTTATATTTTTTGTTGTTCTTGCAGAGCGGGCGGGCCGTTGTTATGGAGGGGCGGGCCGTTGTTATGGAGGGCGGGCCGTTGTTATGGAGGGGCAGGCCGTTGTTATGGAGGGCGGGCCGTTGTTATGGAGGGGCAGGCCGTTGTTATGGAGGGCGGGCCGTTGTTATGGAGGGCGGGCCGTTGTTATGGAGGGGCGGGCTGTTGCCACACAAGGACGATAGTGGAAACGCTGTGCTTTATTTTGGGACCTTGGCTCGGAGGAAGTCTTTAGTTTGCTAGATTTGGGCGTGTTTGAACAGCAGCGATGGTCTGATGCAACACACGGAGACGTTAGCAAACACAGCAGCATGCTGTGCACTGCGTTTCATAGCAGGATGAAACTGTTAAATGGATTTATTTTGCAGGATGCTTGGCCGGGTTTGGAAAGCAGAAGTAAACAGGAGGAGGAATAGAACACTTCTTTCTACTTTAAGGTCGTGCGAGGAGAGCAGGGCTGCAGCCGCTCTGTAGCTTATTAACCTGCTAAGCTAACGTGTGATATCACAAAGACAGCAGCGTTAACCTCGGTGAGCTGTCACTAACAAAACACCACATGCAGAACTTAAGTCTGAGGCCAGTTTCACATGTTGTTATCAGGGACAGAGCATTTTGAAAGGCTGCTTCACTTTGCATTGTGGGACAGCAGCGAGGCAGGCTGGTCTGATGCACACTGGAGATCCTGCTTTGTTTACATACATTGAGTTCGTATACTGGGCAGGTTCTGATCCAGACATAGAGTCCAAACCTCTTCCTCACAATACCTGACACAGGAAGTCAGAGCTAGAACGAGCCAATGACTGAGCGTCTAACGTTCTTCAGACTCGTCACTGGTTCATTTTGAAACGGTAAAGCTGAGCGAGCCTCAGAGATATGAGGGATTATTACGACCCAGTGCGGAGGTTTGGTTTCCTGCAGAGTCCCAGCAGGCCGCGAGCTGGACTGGTCCCTCAGTGTTAATTGAATTCAGCTGCTCAGACATCCGTCCTCGCCGCCGTCACGGCAACATCGCCTTTAATCTGATGACCTTGGAAAGGCAGCAGGATGTGATTCTTATGAGCCTCGTTAAGGTCTCACTTTAAAAGTCATTTAGTAGAACTGAAATTTAAATGATGAAGTCGCAGTGAACGGCTGGACGTCCCGCTGAGCGACCTGCTGAACGACCTGCTGAACGTCCTGCTGACCTGCTGAACGTGGAACTGAACCTCAATAAGTGATTCCGCTGTTTAACAGATGCAAAGCGAGAACGTGTCCTCAATGAAACTCAGCGAGAAGATGGAGACAAAGAAGGCAGCAGGACAGGATTCACACTGCAGCTGGTCAGACAAAGAAGACAAAGACAGAAAGGACGATGAGGAAGAAGGAGAGGAAGCTGAAGTTGTTGAAGAAGAAGATGAATAAGATGAAGACAAAAAGCACAACAAAATTGATGACGAACAAGAAGATGAAGAAACAGAAGACGAAGATGAAAAGCATGATGGAGAAGAAGAAAACACTGAAGACGTGAACGAGCCGGCTGCTGCTGAGCTGCTTTACTCTGCCATGTGTTTTACTTTAAAACTACATTAAAACTTTTCCAGGACGACCAGATGACAGCAGAGACCAAGAGCAGGTCTGGTTCTGGATCGGTCCCTTCCTGAGTGGTGGGTCGGGTTTCATTGGGACAGACACTTCCTGTTCACAGTGAAACTCAAAGAGAGACGGCAGGTCGGGCGACAGACAAATATCACTGCAAGGGGTTTCTGGGAAATGTAGGAAATCAGAAACTAAGGCCTCAACAGCTGAGACACGTCAGCACGAGGAAACCTGCTAACTTTTATCTTATCTGTTTTTATCTTGGTGTCTTTTTGATTGAATGTTTGCTTGTTTCATATTTTCCAGCCTGAAATATGGTTTAATATTTTAGTATTTGATGTTATAAAAAGGGGGTCAGCAAATTAACAGGGAAGCAGAAAAATATATTGTTGCTACAAAAAACTTTCTTGTCTGACTTATTTCACATTTAACTTAAAGCCTTAAAATAAACTAAAAATGATTTGTGTTTTGGTTTAACCAGGTTAACAGGCCTTACTGCCTTTAACATGGAGGAGACATTTAATATCGTTAAGAACCGTCTCCCTGCAGGACGGC
This sequence comes from Lepomis macrochirus, assembly GCA_024633595.2. Taxonomy (NCBI): domain Eukaryota; kingdom Metazoa; phylum Chordata; class Actinopteri; order Centrarchiformes; family Centrarchidae; genus Lepomis; species Lepomis macrochirus. Next base: position 4,106,259 of record JALXJV020000020.1, on the reverse strand, counting down.
CGTCCTGCTGCAGCAGAGAACATGATAAAACGTAAATGTGCTGTACGAGTGAAACATTAACAAACGTATGATCTCACAGAACATGAGGTCCTTGTTCAGGCCTGTGGGCACCAGACTCCATTCACAAATCTGCCAGCAGCTATTTTTAACTAAACTTTGTTCACTTATTTTCACTATAGATTCATCTGCTTATTATCATGAATATTATTAATCACTTTATTGTTTTGACCATAACATACGAGATAGAGAGAGAAAAGCTCCCCGATTTCTTCATCAGCAGCTTCATAAAAGCCTTCCATCCTTCATTAGCTCCCCGTCGTCCTCCTGTCTCTGTTCGAGGCAGTTTGTCTTATTTATTCTCATCATGTGTCTCTTATGGACACTGAGAGACACAAACCTGCCCAATGAAAGAGATCCTGATTATTATCTGTTCCATGTTGTGTTTTCCCTCCTTCGCTCACTTTTATCTGTCAGATATCTTTTAGCTCTTATATAATAAACTAAAATAATCCAGCTCTCGTAGGAGAAACTGTGAGTTTATTTCCAGCCTGAAAGCTGAACTCTGCTCTCAGTTTACAGCCTGAAACTTTATTGACACCCTGAGAGACGAACAGGTGAACACTCTGCAGGTGTGTGTGTGTCTCAGGCTGATAAGCAGTTAGTCCGACTTTTCCTGGACTCTGCTAATAGGATTCCCCCGACACCTCCTCCCCCTCCTCCCCCCTCTTCCTCCCCCTCCCTCCCAGCATGCACTGCTCAATCCACCAACACACACACACACACACACTAATAAAAACCATACGTACGCACACACATGTTCACATACACACACACTGTAACCTTACCTGTGTGTCCTGCCGTCCTCGCCGCTGCAGCGACGTCGTCCCCCGAGTTGCCGTGGTAACCTCCTTTTCCTCCCTCTCTCGTCCCGTCACGCTCTCTCTCTCTCTGCTACAGAGTCGTCTGATCCTCTCTCTCTCTCTGCACACTTGTTGTCTGCAGCAGAGCCGGCTCATCGTGGATTTACAGACTCCTCCTCTTCCTCCTCCTCCTCTTCCTCCTCCTCCTCTTCCTCCTCCTCCTCCACTTCCGATCTCTATCAATCAGCTGACGTCCCTGCCCCTTCTTCCAGGCAGCCTGCCAGCCAATCCCCATCCTCCGCTGCCTGCAGACCTGGCTCCTTCAGCCAATGACGAGCAGCGCTGTCAGACGGCAGCACGCAGCTGATTACAGGCGCTCTGAGGTCAGAGGGTCGGAGCTGCCGTTAAGGACCAATTACAGCAGAGATACACTGACCACGCCCCCAACAGTGATGTCACAACGCACAACAGTACGGTGGTCGATCAGACATGTCTGTAATAACGGCGGGACAGTCCAGCGTCTGCGGTGTGTTTACATGTCTGTAATAACAGCGGGACAGTCCAGCGTCTGCGGTGTGTTTACATGTCTGTCAGAACGGCGGGACAGTCCTGCGTCTGAGGTGTGTTTACATGTCCGTAATAACAGCGGGACAGTCCAGCGTCTGCGGTGTGTTTACATGTCTGTAATAACAGCGGGACAGTCCAGCGTCTGAGGTGTGTTTACATGTCTGTAATGACGGCAGGACAGTCCAGCGTCTGCGGTGTGTTTACATGTCTGTAATAACAGCAGGACAGTCCAGCGTCTGAGGTGTGTTTACATGTCCGTAATAACGGCGGGACAGTCCTGCGTCTGCGGTGTGTTTACATGTCTGTAATAACGGCGGGACAGTCCTGCGTCTGCGGTGTGTTTACATGTCTGTAATAACAGCGGGACAGTCCAGCGTCTGAGGTGTGTTTACATGTCCGTAATAACAGCAGGACAGTCCAGCGTCTGAGGTGTGTTTACATGTCTGTAATAACGGCGGGACAGTCCAGCGTCTGCGGTGTGTTTACATGTCTGTAATAACAGCGGGACAGTCCAGCGTCTGCGGTGTGTTCAGTGTCTGTAATAACAGCAGGACAGTCCAGTGTCTGCAGTGACAGTCCAGCGTCTGCGGTGTGTTCACATGTCTGTAATAACAGCAGGACAGTCCAGCGTCTGCGGTGTGTTTACATGTCTGTAATAACAGCAGGACAGTCCAGCGTCTGCGGTGTGTTTACATGTCTGTAATAACAGCGGGACAGTCCAGCGTCTGCGGTGTGTTTACATGTCTGTAATAACAGCAGGACAGTCCAGCGTCTGCGGTGTGTTCAGTGTCTGTAATAACAGCAGGACAGTCCAGCGTCTGTGGTGTGTTCACATGTCTGTAATAACAGCAGGACAGTCCAGCGTCTGTGGTGTGTTCACATGTCTGTAATAACAGCAGGACAGTCCAGCGTCTGAGGTGTGTTTACATGTCTGTAATAACAGCAGGACAGTCCAGCGTCTGCGGTGTGTTTACATGTCCGTAATAACGGCGGGACAGTCCAGCGTCTGAGGTGTGTTTACATGTCTGTAATGACGGCAGGACAGTCCAGCGTCTGCGGTGTGTTTACATGTCTGTAATAACAGCAGGACAGTCCAGCGTCTGCGGTGTGTTTACATGTCTGTAATAATAGCAGGACAATCCAGCGTCTGCGGTGTGTTTACATGTCTGTAATGACAGCGGGACAGTCCAGCGTCTGAGGTGTGTTCAGTGACTGTAATAACGGCGGGACAGTCCAGCGTCTGCAGTGTGTTCACATGTCTGTAATAACAGCACGATAGTCCAGCGTCTGAGGTGTGTTCAGTGTCTGTAATAACAGCAGGACAGTCCAGCATCTGTGGTGACAGTCCAGCGTCTGCAGTGTGTTTACATGTCTGTAATAACAGTGGGACAATCCAGCGTCTGCGGTGTGTTCAGTGTCTGTAATAACAACAGTACAGTCCAGCATCTGCGGTGTGTTTACATGTCTGTAATAACAGCGGGACAGTCCAGCGTCTGCGGTGTGTTCAGTGTCTGTAATAACAGCAGTACAGTCCAGCGTCTGTGGTGTGTTTACATGTCTGTAAGAACAGTAGTAGTTTTGCAGCAGCTTCTTAAACTTGTGTTTCTTGTCAGCGTCTCTTTCAGAAAACGCTGCCAGGTGAATATTTCTCCTGATGATAATCAGACTGATCTCTCCTCGGATGGTTTGTCATCCTTGCAACGTTGTTAGGGTCAAGTTTATATCCGGTGCCACTTTGGATCCAAAACCCAAATCCACTACAGCTCCAACGAAACCTGCGTCTGACAAATCCTGTAACTTTTATTAAACAAACATTGAAACAGTGATTCTCTCTGTGCCCCTGTTTGCTGCAGGTGACTTTAGACTTGTTGTTGTAGAAAAGTTAGAGGAAGTCAGCGAACAGCCTCACAGAGGCTTTGGTGTCACCTTCATGGTCTTCACTGACGGCAGAGCTTTGTAGGAGCAGCTTCAAACATCAAGAACAAGCTGCTCATGAGCGCAGAGAGCTTCAGCTGATCGCACTCTAAAGCTTATTCTAAGTGTAGTTGGAGATCAGAACGTGCCACAGAGACAGAAACAGATCGTTTCCACTCAAACCCTCTCGCTCTGTGACGGATGATAAAACGAGCAGCGGGACAAACTCGCCGTCTGTGTGGTCTTTCACAGGAAATACAGCCGTCAGCGCTGCACAGCAAACATCAATCAGCCTGAAGCTCACACATCCATATGGAGTGTGTGTGTGTGTGTGTGTGTGTGTGTGTGTGTGTGTGTGTTGCAGTACCTCAGATACAGGAGGCGGAGTCACAGGACGGCTGCCGACAGGAAGTCTGCGAGGAGAGAAGAAGATCAGATTAACTTAAAGCAACACAAACAGTCCTTCTTCTTCTTCTTCCTCTCACAGTCACCAGACGCTGAGTGTCTCCTTCAGAATGACCGAACGAATGCTTTGGTTTCCGTGAACCAGCCCTCAGATTTATTTACACACACACGTATAAAACGTCCTGGGACAGTAGATATTAAATCAATAACTGCAGAGCCAGAGAGGGGAAAGTAACACGTCACCGTTCCTCTCAGCGAACATGTTTCTGAAGCTGCTGTTGACATTTTCTCCAGATGTTGGCAACAAGTAATTCCTCCAAACAGGAGGCTGCAGCACAAAATACAGAAAACACATTTCAGTCTGCCTCTTTTTCCCTGTTTCATTTCACATTATACACACGACTTAACTTCTGAACCTGTTTGTTGTTTGTATGGATTATTTGTGTTTTTACAAACATCTGGAGAAAATGTCAGCAGCAGCTTCAGAAACATGTTCGCTGAGAGGAACAGTGACGAGTTAAATGCTTCTTTTACCTGCTGTCTCAGTTAAAACACATTATCTGTCTGATCTTATCAGGGCCACACAGACTTCACTCAGCAATAAACTTACACAGGTTTACTGCAACACTTTTAACAGTCAGATTCAAAGCTCTTCAAAACCTTTTCAGACCTCAACAAAATAAAATTTAAGACCCCGAAAGTGTCAAACTGTTTTCTTTGATAGAGGAGAGATGCACCTCTTTAACTGTTCTGTGCATGAACAGGTCTCTGCTGTCAGCATTATGTGTCCTGTTCTTTTATCCCTGCATCTAATCGCAAATTAAACCCAATACAGAAAAAGTTAAAAGGACAAGAGATGTTCTCTTTTAATGAATGAGGCAATGTCATATTTGGCAACAGAGGCGGTTTTATTTTCACCGCAGCTGGATGACTTCAACATAGAGGCTGTTTACACATCAGCACAGAGGAACTACGAAAACCTGAAGTCTGACGGCGCCGACCTGCAGAGATGTGCTCGTGCACTGCTGTGTTCAATGGGAGCTACTGTTTGTTGTTTATATGGATAATTTGGGTTGTTACTAACATCTGGAGAAAATGTCAACAGCAGCTTCAGAAACATGTTCGCTGAAAGAAACGGTGACGAGTCCGATACTTCTTTTACCTGCTGTATCAGTTCACGTCAGTTAAAACACACCACTAACTCAACAGGAAGGAATACATATTGCATAATATTGTGCTTTTAGAAAGCACTCTGGGTCACCTCCTGCTTTTTTAATGATATATAAATAAATGAAAATACTTCATATATTATTAAAATCAGGCTGCAACAATTATTTTCATTTTCTATTAAACTACCAAATATTCTGGATTAATCTATTTATTGCTCTCTGCCTGACAACCAAACACACAATTTAATTTAATGTGGTCTATCATGAGCTCAGTCATTACTTTCACATTTTAAAGACCAAATAATTAAAATATTTTGTTGGAAAAATGTTGATTATTTTGATTAATACTGAAAATAAGCAGCTCCACCTGCAGACACAGGCGACCTGATACACTGCTAACCAAATCATTTCAGTTATCATTATTATTATTATTATTTCTAAGAGCTTCAGTCAGGCAGAAACTGCGTCCTGTGATCTTAAAGGTCGCTCGACCTTCCTCATCCCTGATCCGGATCCGGGATCCTGATGATGAAGACTCGCTCCGCTTCAGATCATTTGACTCATTATCTTTGCACTTTGATCCATAAAACGTAAACATAAACATTAAATACGTTATAAGCACTTTATTTAAGAGTAAAGAGAGAATGTTTGGCAGAAAACACCCGTGTCTTCTTGTACCCGCTGTTCTCGGGGGAACAGCCTGCGCGCCTGAGCTCCTTTCAAAAATGTGTAACTTTAAGGCTCCCTTCAGGTTTTCTCCACAGAAAGCATCGTCTCATGTGTAACTCAACGTCTTTTATGGATAATAAAGCCATAATATTCAATACGGCGTGTATATAATCGACCAGGTTGCAGCGCCTTCGCTGAAACGTGGACTTTTCCAAGTGACTCGCGTCGCTGTTTTCACCGCTCAGCAGGGTGGACCGTAATTTTGAAAGGACAATCGTTAACAGATGGAGGGTTGTAAAGTGAACCTTTTACTAACAGGAAGGATGTTTGTTGGAGTTAAATGTATGCCGAAATATTGAGGAGGTGCTAGTTAACCCGGAAATACCTTCAGTCATATTCAGGCATCTGTAGAATTGAGCTAATATCAAAAGAAACTTAAAATTAGATGTTTTTCAAAGGAGTTTCGCGTGCACTTTACTTACCTCCAAGAGAGAACGGGATGTAGCGGGACTTGCAGCTTTCTAGCGACCCATGAAGAACCACGGCAGCACCGAGGAGGACTCCGGGGGTCCCGCTGGGTCCATGAAACGGTCACGGCGTCGGTAACGAGCGAACCGACCCCGCCACAGAGCGGCAGATGTGACGGTTAGAGGAGTAACGGCTAAGCTAAGTTACGTTCCATGCCGGCAGCCGTGAAAGTGCGGCGGCAGCAGGACCGTCCGCTGCGCTCGGTGTCGGCCCGGGTCCTCCGCCTGCTTCGGTCCCTTCTGCCGCTTCTTTCTTTATGTTTTCAGCGGCTGCTTGACATTAGTTTACGTTCTCCACGGTGACTTCTGCTTCCGCATCCTTGAGGTGACGTTTCAGCGACGTGAGGTGACGTAAGACGGTACGGCTCCACGGCAACGCCTCACCTGAGAAATGTTTCTAATTTTTTATACAGAAGGAATTAATATTGAGAATAAATCAGAAACAAACGTATCGCTGCAGTTTAGAAAGAGAAACTATATTTAATCTTTTTACCTCTGTGAACAAACAAATGTATTCTGGAAAGATCTGGAACATTGTATTAACAGACACGCGGCTAAGAAACTAATTAAAGTATTATTACTTTACCAGATGTCCTGGTAACAACATTAAGTCCTCATCATACTCAAATCAAAATGGACCCAAAGCTTATTTCCCTTCACACATCTTTGCTCTCTGCACTGAGAGTAAAATATGTTCTGCACTGTTTTATTTCTAAATGTTCCTTTTACTTGTTTTCTTTAAATGAATCGAGTCGATGTTTCTGTTCTGCTGTGTGAAAAAGAAATGAAAAAGAAATGGACTAATAATTCTAATTAATATCTCAACAACTTGGTTTAATAAATCAAAATTATTTGCTCAGAATCTACATAAGAAGTTTTTTTTTACTATTAATTGAACTTCTGTATTAATTTCCAAGCAGAAAGAGCTTCCACATAACAATACATTTTCTACCGAATATGATGATCGCACAGAAAAAACAAATATTTAAATGTTTCCTGCAGGAAGCAGCTGCAGGTTCAGTTCCTGTCCAGCAGGCGGCAGCACGCTCTCACCTCAGTAATCGATCTGTATCATCCAGTTATTATTATCACGTGTTCATCACTTTAAGCTCGAGCTCATTTGAATGATCTCAGCTCCTGCTTCATCTGTAATATGACACCATCATCGATGAGAGGATTTAAATTTTCATCCAGTGATTTTTAATCTGTAGAGGATTAAACGAGCAGAACGAGGAAATACAGAACTTAAATGTACAGACTTTAACTTCCCACCGCTGAGAACACGTCGCTCTTCATAAAGGTTTTAGAAGTTGTGGCTAATGGCTTTTTATTAATGGATAATAAATAATGTAATATTGTGTTGCTTCTGAAAAATCAATAGATTGGCGACTCAGTAACATTTACAGCTGCACACTTGTTTATTAAAGTTCATCCCAGGCTGATTCACATCACAGCAGCTGAAACTGAACAGATTCAAAGAGCCTGTCAAAACGTAAACAGTTTCTATTTATTCAGATCAGTGATCTCTTTAACCTGGCTGAGACAGCAGCGTCAAAAAAGGTCACAGCAGCAACAAGAAAAACCTAAAACCTTCGCACGGTGACCAGTCGACCATCCCTACACTGACACAGAGAGCAGGTCTCTGCAGGTCTCTGCAGGTCTCTGCAGGCCGGACTGACTCTGACCTGATTCTAACAGTGTGAACAAGTTGAACCTCGACATCCCAACACGTCCTCAGACGACTACACAGATCCACGGTCCGGGTCCCTAAACTGGAATCTGAATCTCTGAGGATCTGCAGCTGACTCAGCTCCCCACGCTCAGATGATGTGACTGCAGCGCCCCCCATTTCCAGACTTTGTGGAGCAGCTTCACCTCCTTTCACTGACCTCAAAGGCCCAGAGGAGAGTTTTTAAAGCCTGAGACTGCGGGGCCCCCGTCAGACAAAGTTTGGGACGACGCTCCCCCAACTCCTCCAAAGTTTACCTGCCTAGTTTCACTTCAGGATCGTGCTGCTGTTATTTGATTCCACTGACACTAAAAAACTGATCCATGATCTGCTGAAAAAAATACAAATACATTAAAGAGTGAAATGGAAATATGTCCTTTGGTGAGTCTTCTGAAATAAAGAATTCAATCTAGACGTCTTTTAAGGGTTTTATTCTTTGCAAAGGGTCAGACAGACATGACAGAGTGCAAACAGTCTGCAGAGTGTGAGACAAAGAGCCAGTGAAGAAACAGGTGGTTTTATACTGAAAGGGTATCACACAGCTGTCCAAGAGAGGAAGGGACCAACTGTCCTGGGAATGAAGGCCTATCAGGGTCAGTTAGATAAGAATAAAATGATCAAATACCACACAGTGAAACATTAAAATATGTTAATGAAGCATTCAGGGTGAAACAGTAAACAGAGTAAAATATAAAATTTCCATCACAAGAGTCAGTCTTGAGACACGTTTGAGTTCCTGACTCTGAAAAAGTGGTAAATCTACTGAACTCTGTCTTTGCCTAATGGGGTGGACGGACTGTCGTCTCGGTCGGGGGACTCGTTGGTTCCACGTGAGGGGAAATGAAAGCTACAGTCAGAGTTCAGATGCGTTCAGGAACAGGTCACTGAAAACCAAGCAGAGGCTTTTTCTGGCTTCAAAGGACAAACAGGACTTGTTTTTAAAATAAAACCAAGGTTGTATCACTTTTTGCTTCGATAACCAAAACTCGCTGATTTAGTTTTATGAGACTTCTCAAACTTTTATACAAACAGGAAGTTAGATGTAACAAAAAAACATCCGTGTATGTTCTTAATCAGAGTCACAGTCAGTGCTTGAAGTGGGCCGGTACTCACCGGTACCAGGTACCGACTCTTTGACTATTTCTTTGCTCTGGTTCTGCAGCCTGGCAGCTGAGTTCTGCACAGTCTGGAGTCCATTTAGATTTTTGGGTGCAGCTGGTAAAAAGGCTGCTTCAGTAATCCATGTGAACTACACGTGAACTACATGTGAACTACATGTGAACTACACGTGAACTACACGTGAACTACACGTGAACTACACGTGAACTACACGTGAACTACATGTGAACTACACGTGAACGGGGGGTGCTGGTCTCGGTGCTGGTGACCCTGGGGTGCAGGCTCCACGAGCTCACAGACCGCCACCCTGTAAAACACAAAGAGTCCCTGGTCAGGTCAGCTGGCTGTTTGAGCACAGTGTTTAGAAACGATCAGCGTAAAAACGCATCACACGTTAAAATAAACTGCGATGGACAAAACAAAATAAAGTCTGTCTCGTCTCAGAACCAGTTTTGTTTCTTGATGTGCTCTGAGTGTAACTGTTTGTCAGGGAGGAAGCAGGAAAACACTGTAGTGATGTCACGACTCCTACCTTGTCTCTGATTGGTGGACTCTGTGTTGTTACAGCCACACCTGGTCTCTCCCGCTCGGCTCAGTTATGCCTTCAGATCAGGTAAACGATGCTGACAGACGGGTTTTTCAGGGTTCGCAGTTTGTTTACAAAATGTTGTTTTGTATTCTGAACATGTGGATCTAGTGGTTCTCAACCTGAGGGGCAGGGCCTCTACAAAGGGTCACCAGATGCCTCTCACAGGTCGAGAGGTGGTTACCCAGCAGGAGGTGAGAAAATATAAATAAGTTTACTCTTTAATGTTTGGTTTTACTTTAGTTTACACTGTGAAGCAGAACTTTACTGAAGGAAAGGCTCAGAGTTCCTCCTGCAGCTCTGCTCATCTCCGTCTTCTCTGATCTATCGTCAGATTAAATCTGTACAGATTAAAACAAGACATGACTCTGATCTCAGATCAGGAACAAACTGTTTCCCTGTCTGACTTTTATCAGTTTCTTCTGTAAACACTCTGATTCAGGTCAAGAACAGCCACAGCCGTGTCCATTTTACCCAGCATGCACCACTCAGTGCACACAAATACTTGTAGTTCCTTCACACACACCATATAATTAGGTCCAGGACTATATTAAAATATGGTGACACGTCAAATAAAACAACACGTACTGTTATTTATCTACATATACACACACATACGACCCCAAACATCCCACAGAGTATTTTTTGAATTTGCATCTGGGCTGAATGTAAACAGGCAGTTTACATGGCCCCCCCCCCCATATAGCTCGGCATTGAGGACATCTTTAAAACACGTCTCGTTCTCATGAATCTGATATCTCATATCGTGACGTCTCTCCACAGCTCTGATCTGAACACTTGTCAGCACAAAGTGACGCCCTTGGAACAAATAAAGAATAAACATCAGGGAGAAGAAAGACGGAACAAATGCTGAGTAAAACATGCGACTGACTGGCTGTTGTTTAAATTACAGTAGTTTTCTCTGTGTGTCATGAGCAGCTCACCTGAGAGGGTTTAATGTGAGCCGGAAAAAGTCACGAGAAAGAATCAAAGAGACGAGCTGAATAATAAACAGACGTTTGTTTATAAAGATATTCTTATCTCCTGCAGAGGAGATTATTTCACCTCCTCTCACGTCAGGCGCTGGCATCCATTATTTCCCAGCTGTGCATTGCATTATGGGCACAGGTGTCATTGACGCCGGGGACGCCAGAGACGCCGGGGACACCGGACCGTGTCCCCCGTCACTTTTTTAAAGTATTTATTTCTTTTAAAATAACAAGAAATGTTAAATAACAAACTTAAAATGCTTCCAGAAATGTTTCTTGGCACAATAAGAAAAGATGCAAAGCATTTTAAAGATAGAAGAAGGAAATGTGCACTGATCAAGTATTGAGATCTTAATATTTTGAATTGAAACCTGAATTTTGTGCTTCCCTTTATGTAAATAAAAATATTTCCACCGTAAAGTGTTTGATCAAACTGGTTGGAGGGAGGACCCCCTGCCCCCCCCCCCACTCATCCATTTCAGCAGTAAACAGACTGATGTCAAAGTCTCTTCTCGTCTTCTCATGAGCGCCGTACTGTGGGGGTCACATGGTCACCTGATCTGAGCCTGACTGTGGGAGAATAACGTCCAGCAGCAGCAGACTTTAAACGTGCTGTGGTTCATTTTGTCGCTCGCAAACTAAAAACCTGCTGCGTCCTCGAGCAGGTTGTTGTTGTGTAAACAAGGACAAACCTTCATGACGTCCTCAGACTGAGCAGATCAGAGTCACACTGAGGTCTTCACTGACATGTTGAGTTTGTTTTTACTTTGTTGTAAAATAATCCTACAAATAACATCTTATGCTGTAATAATAATATAATGTGCAGGAAGAAAAAGTGAGAAGCTTTTTTTGTTGGAAAAGCTGAATATTATTTTGGATAAAAGTGACTGGAAGCTGATTGGCTGTTTTCTTTCACCTTTCTCACATGTGTGTAAATCAATAACAAAAACATTCATTATTTTATTTGATATTTGATCAGCTGTCTTGTGTATTTCTGTCTCTTCATATTTCCTTTATTTGGGTCTCTAATGATTTTATTTTGAAAGGGTTTCCATATTTAAACGTTTTTATTCTATTCTTCTGTTCTATTATTTAACTATAAAAGATGAAGAATGCTGATTTCAAAAGGTCTAATTTTAGCTAAAGATAAGAAGAAAAATGCACTTACATCTTCAGATAATTTGGGTTTTATGTGCTTTGAAGAGCAGCAACACTGAACACTTCTCTATCCGGTAACTCTTTTCTTCACTTGGCACTATTTATCCTCTATAGAGGCAGAGAAACAAAGAATCAGACAGTAGAATAACAGGAAAAACGGAACCGGGAGGAAAATGAGTGACTGTGTGCGGAAAAAAAGGAGACAGGTGCGTCCTCCTAAGCCACGCCCCCTGCTAATAGGCTTTAATTAGGACGGAAACAGGTGAAAGGGCAGACTGCGGGAGACAGACCGAGGAGACACGACCGGAGCTGCTGCCCTCTGAGTTTCTACATTTTATCAGGCAGCAGTGAGAAGAGACAGCCGAGATGAACGAGACAGATTTCCGCCTCCCGCTGTCCGAGTACAGCTTCGAGCGGCGCTTTGACGAGAGAGGAGCGATCGAGTGGATGCAGGCGAACTGGTGAGAAAAGACACGCTGTGTTTTACTTTAATGTTCAGGTTTATACCTCTGTGCTTCTCTCAGCTACTTCTGAGGGTTTGAATCCCCCAGACAGGCAGGGAGAGTAGAAATATTCCGCTAAACGGAGGTGTTCTCAGTGGAGACGCTCCAAAGGACGAATCCCATTAAAATATCTACCACTTTTAAAATGATCGCGCTGTCTTTGAACGTCTCTGCTCTTAAAAATGTTAATGAAGGCGGTTTCGGGATGATTAGAGTCCAGTCTTTGTTTCGGCACACACCCAGTACATAACGGGCACCGTTTCAACCTTCATTACCCTTAACCGGTTTCCTCGATACCGAAAATGCTCCGCTGCGAACAATCAGAGCCCGTCTGCGCACACAGCGAAGATCAGCTCAAATATCTCCTGGGTTTGTTTGAATAAAGGTTCTCTTTGTATTTTGTTTATGCCGAACACAGCAGCTGATATAACTTATTCAGAAAATAAGTACCTCATCGTGTCCGAAGCATTTCTAATTTAATGACACGATAAGTAAATTAAAACGGAATAATTCGGGGTGGGGTTTGGAGCGTCAAAGATTTGGGACACGCACATAACACACTGAAGTATTTTAGGAATCTGAGAAACTGCCAGAAGCTTTTATAAGTCGGGTCAGTGGAGGGTGCAGGTGTATAACAGGTGAGTCACCGGCACAGTCTGCGGTGTATTTGTGGTATGTTTAAATCTGGTTCGTCCAGTTAAGGACTTCCGCCCCTTCAGATAGTTTATGTTCCAGAAACTCAAATATTTGACCTGCTATAACCTCTGAGGAAGAAACGACCAGAATTTCTCCTCCTGAGTTTAGTGAAATTTTTTATACGCTATTTGTGACGAACACGAAATTGAATCTATTTCTGTATTAAACTGTCAGCGTTTATAAATGAAGTAAATCTGATTTTACTTAAAGGGCTTCATAGGAAAGCAAATTGTGTTTAAAGATAATCAGAGTGAGGACGTGATTTAAGAGCAGCTCAGTCACGCCTCAGGTGTGTCTCAGGTACACCTGCTGAACAGCACATTTGTTTGTTGTTGCTAAGCGACGGTGACTCGGGGCTGAAACCTTCAGGTATGCTGCTGAACGCGTCTCTAAACACACAGAATGAGAGCAGCAAGAATCAGGTGAATTTCTACAAGCGGCCTCTGGAGCAACTAGGGGTTAAGTGTCAAGGACATTACAGTGGACGTGTCACAGTGGGGAATCGAACCCGGGTCTGTCACATCATCAGCGTACATTTTATCCACTGCACCATCACCGCCCCTTTACCTGTAGTTCAGCGCCGACAAAACGTTTTTCCCAACAGAAACGGCGGTGCGTCGAACACCCTGTTGTGTCCGGAAGCCACTGCGTTTTCCTGCCTTTGTAACAGTTGTTTACAAACCTCTTGCAGCTGATTGGGTGAGTCCTGGGACACGCCCACCAAACAGAATAGAACATACCTCAGAGGCCGTTCATGTTAAGACATTTTGAGCTTGCACTCTGCTTTGCATTGGGTCCTACTCTGCTTCTGATTGGCTAACCCTAATGGAGGCAACGAGTATGAACCAATCAGAGGCAGAGTTGTCAAAAGTCTGGCAGAAAAAAAATGCTTGCCTATTTTAGCATTTTAGCCTTTTGACATTATGTGCATTTGATGTCACGCTGGTCAGAAATTGTGTCCGACTTTTGCCGGCGCTGCAAAACGTCACCGTGTCACATGACCTTGAAACCTCGCGGGCGCAAGGCGGCCGCAGTTGCTTTTTCTCCGGCTGCTCAAAGTTGGAACCACCTTTGACTGATCTCGCGCCGTTTTTCTTTGCAAATGCTGTGAGGTTTGTTCTCAGCTCACAGGAAGCTCACGCAGGCAGAATTTTTTTTTATGCCCCGCCCCTGCCGGCACCTGCAGCTCACGTTAGATCATCAAGTCAACCGCAGTCTCCTCAAACCCACCTGTTAGCAGCTGAATGCTAACATTAACCCCCCCACAGGCTAACGTCGCCTGCACTTCTTGTGGTTTGAGACCTTTCAGCAGAGAACATGATAATCTGTTTACCTGACGATGAAAGCGAACATGTGACACCTGACCTGTGTTTCTCCTGCAGGAGTAAGTCCTTCGTGTTCAGCGCCGTGTACGCCGCCCTGGTGTTCGGAGGTCAGCACTACATGAAGCCTCGACCCAAGATGAACCTGCGGCGGCCGCTCGTCCTCTGGTCGCTCAGCCTCGCTCTGTTCAGGTATCACACGGCGCTGCCTGTCCCGCTCAGGCTTCATTCAAACTCTCATAACTTTATTCAAACATCCCTGATATCTGTGTTTGTTAGACTCGTTAGGCAGAAAGGTCCTGATGTTTGGTCTGTTCTTCATTGTTGATAAATTCTAGTACATTTTAATTTGAAAACTGGTCTCCAGATAAATTTTAAGGAACAAACTCGTCTTCATGATTTAAATTCTGTCATGATGCTCCTGATATTTTGTCCACCCCGTGCAGTCTGATAACATGTCTGCCAACAATTTAAAATCAAATGAAGACAGTTTGTTTCCGACTCCTTCGGTCTCTATTGTCCTTGCTGACAAAGTGGTTTCCATGGAGACGGCGTCTCCTGCACACAAACACAGTCCGAGCTCAGGTGTGTTTGTGGTTCCTGAGAACAATGCAGAGCCTGCGAACGCTCGCCGTTGCTGTTGTATGACGGCTTTCTTCTTCTGTGCGTGCTTTGTTTGCAGCATCGTGGGCGCCATCCGAACCGGCTCCTACATGGTCCACGTCCTGAGCAGCAGCGGCTTCAGACAGTCCATCTGCGACCAGAGCTTCTACAACGGGCCGGTCAGCAAGTTCTGGGCGTACGCCTTCGTCCTGAGCAAAGCGCCGGAGCTCGGTCAGTTTGAAAGTTTGATCAGTGCAGAGACAAACACTCAGGATCAGACACAAACTAAAAGGAGAACATCACAGTGAATAACTGAACAGTTACAGATTTCTGCATCAGTCTGATTCCAGTGTCTAACTTTGGTCCCTGGGTTTTGTCTCGCAGGCGACACGGCGTTCATCGTGCTCAGGAAGCAGAAGCTGCTCTTCCTGCACTGGTACCACCACATCACCGTGCTGCTGTACTCCTGGTACTCCTACAAAGACATGGTGGCCCGGCGGCGGCTGGTTCATGACCATGAACTTTGGCGTGCACGCGCTCATGTACAGCTACTACGCCGCACGCGCCGCCGGGATGCGCGTGCCTCGGCCCTTCGCCGTGCTCATCACGAGCGCTCAGATCAGTCAGATGGCCATGGGGCTGACGGTGAGCGCGCTGGTGTACCGCTGGATGCAGCACGGCGACTGCCCCTCCCACCTGGACAACATCGTCTGGGCCTCGCTCATGTACCTCAGCTACCTGCTGCTCTTCTCCAACTTCTTCTACCACACGTACCTGCGCCGCCGGCGGCGAGGTGAAGCCCACCAAGACGGACTAGAGAGACCAGAGGCATTGTGGGACGTCTCCCGTACTGCTGTTGGTCACGTTAAGACTCAAAGCTGCTGCTGTTTAAAACAAACTTCCTGCCAGAAGAAGCAGGTAACACTTTGTTTTACAGGTTTCTTTAACTTCCTGGAAACAAACTGATTCCTGGAGGAAATGAAGCGGCTTGTTGATGAGCTTCCAGTACGTCTAAAGACTTTGTAGGTGACGACAAACTGAAACTTACATCAGTTCTTTCCAGGAAGTCAGAACTGACTGGACCTGTAAAACAAAGCGCTCCTGAACACGTGCCTTCTGATTCTTCTCGGTTCATTTTATCGTCCTTCAACCGAAGATTTGGGGGAAAATATTAAAGTTTATCAAAGTTTTTATCATCAGAGTCTGTCAGAAATCCTGATCTGACTCTCCCCTTCAGTCTCGACCCACAGCAGCTCAATAAAGTGTTTATATTTTTATTTATTGGCCCGGAGACTAACAGTGTAAATAATAGAATAATTAAACTTACATAGTTTCCTGTCACCACTTCAGCATTAATAACAAATCTCTGTGAAACCCTGACGTGAAAATCCAGTTTGCTCTGGAGGCGCTGCCCCTGACTCGCCCGTCACATTCCTGCCGCTCCCGTTCAGCTCGTACAGGCCAAGCCTCGCCACACCTCCACCTGTCTGTCAGGAGCCAATCAGGAGGGCGTTTGCTCTGTGAGTCAGTTTTGTCCTGACAGCAACTCCCTTTTCTTTACATTTAATTATTCGCAGCCTCCCAGAGGAGAAACCTGCTCCTGACGTTTACAGGCTGGAAAACCTCAGGAATCTTTAGGACTCTGCAAAAATCAGACGAAGCTGCTGAACTTTGAGTTTTGGAGCTTCAGTAGTGAAACATAAATCCGTCAGTGTTCCTTCAGGAGATTTGACTCTTTGACATTTTATAGCTGCGACTAAAAGTTAACTTTTGATTGTTTAGCTTCTTAAAGGTCAAAACATTAAATATCCGTCCTGAGCGCCGAGCAGACGTATTTAAATGTTCTTGTTTTGTCCGACAGATAAAAGTCGTCACAGTAACGCGATCATAAACTGTCGAGTTAGTGCTGATGACTGATGTTTCAGCTCTGAACCGTTTGACCAGAAGTTTGTTTCCTTCGTTGGTCAAACGGGACGTTTTTCAAGCTGCAGACAGAAAACAGATCTGAAACCAGTTTACAGCTGAGAAACAAACGTATTTATTGGTTTATTAGTATTAATCTGACACATGATGGCAGCCAATCGGTGGCCGGAAAGGTCTCCACTCGTGGTGTTTCACCTCCAGACTGTTTTTACTCTGAGACACATTCTGTGAATCACAAGCTGAGTTTGAGTCTCTGCACCAGAGGGTTTGACTGTTTTACAGCTGATAGCGTTTTCCTCAAATCTGTTTGCTTCTGCAGCCGTTCTGTTATTTTATTCTAATTATTTTTAAGTGTGTGATTGTGAGTTTTAAGGAGCCGTTCAGCAGGAGAAGCTGTTTAAAGAGAACGAGCTGATGAAAGCTGACAGACGATGATTTTCTGTATGAACACACTGAGAAACAAAGATGTTCAAGTTTGTAATATTTTATTTATTGTTTGGAAAAAAACATAATAAAGAAGTTGTTTATACATGTGTGCATCAAGTTTGTTTTTTCCCAAGCTGCAACTCGACAAAACAAACAGTGAAGGTTTAATCATCATCAGTTAAATAACTAAACATGTTGGAGTCAAAATGTTAAAATCAGGTAAATGTTAAATACATTTTCAGCTCAAACTACAGCATCTTTCTGTATTACAGATTTAAATGTTTAAACTTTGAGTCTAAATATGTGAAACTTTAAACTCATGACAGTGACTATTTAAGCTGCATAAAGTCCTTTTCCATCCAAAGAGCAGAAACATTTAACATTTCTTCAGCTTGTATTTTTATCATTAGACGAAACTCCTCCACAAACCTTTACTGGAAAAAATGAGTAGTTTAACCTGCTGAGTGTGACTGAACTCACAACCACAGGTTCATGAGTAAACTGTTTTTCATAATCAGGCGGCCGATCGTCAGGTTCCAGCTGAATAAACAGGAAGCTGTTTAAAATGAAAACCGGCTGCAGCAGAATTCAGCACTTTAAGGACATTCCAGGCTGGAAAATGAAGAAGGAGCCACGCTGTACAGAAAGTACTCATGTTAAAGGTATCGATCCTCCGCTCCTGCGTTTTAGAGCCAATCAGGGTCCGCGTTGGCAGCGTTCATATTTCTAGCTCCACCCCATTAAAACGGAGGCTCTTTTCCCGTTGCCATGGTGAATCGTATCGCAGCTCCATTAATGGGGCTTTTTTTCATCAACGCGCTTCCAGCAGGTTCAACGTACTCAGAGTTGACTGAACTTCTTCTGATCACATCCTGTGTCCACCTCAGGCTCAGTTTGTTGAACCTGCTTTCTGAAACGGCGCCCTGAGCTGACGGGGACGACTTTAACAAACAAACCGCAGACGTTCAAAATAAAGACTGATGGCACGTTTATTTGAAAGCACTTAAATATTGTAAAGGATTAAAGAGACTTCAGCTGTTTGACACAACAGTAAACATCTAATGAAACAGTGAAGGCTGCGTCCACAGGAAGCCGACTACATTTTAATAAAACGTGTTTCCACGTCCTGTTTTCCAGAGACGGAAACACCTGAACCTGAAGACGGCGAACTCTTCTTCTTCCGAGCGGAGAGAGAAAAAACATGTCTGCAAACGTAACCGGCTTCATGTGGACGAACAAATCCTGCACGACTCTCCTCAGCTACGTCACATTGGTTAGCTGAGATTCGAGGCACCGGTTGCCATGGCAACAAGCCTAAACATTGAGTAAACCTGGTCGAGTAAACATGTGAGGACACTTTCCTCAAAGAGCTTTTAAGACTTTAAGGTTAGAGGAGAGAGAACGGGCTGAATCCTCTGAGGTTGTCTGAGCACCAACCAGACTACAGTCAGATTTCTGCTGATTCTTAAAAACAGTGTAAAGTGAGAAACAGATTTCTCGTGGAGACGAAGGCACGAGGCGACACGTAACTAAGGTTTCTACTTCTACGCCTCCAGCAGCAGGACAGAAAGGAAACTTCATCTCACATCCTTGTGTTCAACAACAACGTGACGTCTTTGTCTGTAAATAAATTTTCACAGCTGAGAAGTTGAGTAAAATTCAGACACACGCTGGCTGAGGATTCTCCAATCAGAATAATCCAAACTCCCCCTGTGACCTGAACAAACTTTAGGAGAAAGATCTGACTGATGCAGCGTGACAGCAAGGTGTGTGTGTGTGTGTGTCTGTGTGTGTGTGTGTGTGTCTGTGTTGTATTGTGTGTGTGTGTGTGTGTGTTATGTGTGTGTGTGTGTGTGTGTGTGTTGTGTGTGTCAGGGCTGCTTCTGCTGCATCTCCTTCCAGCTCTTCCACAGCAGCAGATCTCGACTCTTCCCCAGAGCAACGAGGAAACGAGGCAACTTCAGCCCGTTAAACTGACCCACGCCGTCGTTATGGCCCATCGCCAGCAGCATGGTGACGTTACCTGGCAACCGGAGACACAGAAAGTCAGGCAACCAGCAGCAACACAGACCATCAGACAACCAGCAGCAACACAGTCAGGCAACACCGACAGTCAGGCAACCAGCAGCAACACAGTCAGGCAACACAGACAGTCAGGCAACCAGCAGCAACACAGTCAGGCAACACCAACAGTCAGGCAACCAGCAGCAACACAGTCAGGCAACACAGTCAGGCAACACCGACAGTCAGACAACCAGCAGCAACACAGTCAGGCAACACAGTCAGGCAACACCGACAGTCAGGCAACCAGCAGCAACACAGTCAGGCAACACAGACAGTCACGCAACCAGCAGCAACACAGTCAGGCAACACCAACAGTCAGGCAACCAGCAGCAACACAGTCAGGCAACACAGTCAGGCAACACCAACAGTCAGGCAACCAGCAGCAACACAGTCAGGCAACACAGTCAGGCAACACCGACAGTCAGACAACCAGCAGCAACACAGAATGTGCGTGTGCACCTGTGTGATATGAGGTCAGCGCCTTCCCGCTCAGACTGTTGGCGATGTTGCTGACGGCGACGGTGGCGTGCAGTCCGGCGTGGTACGCCATCTTGGGCTCCTTGACGTTGGCGCAGTCGCCCACAGCGAAGACGTTGGAGAAGCCTTCGACCTGCAGGTGGTCGTTCACCTTCAGGGCGCCGTTCTCGGCCAGAGAGCCGGCTGTCAGCAGAAACATCACTGATCCATTAACAGGTTATCAGGGAACGTGACCTTTGACCTCCTGAGCTGAAGCTGAAAGACTGGAGAACATTTTGATCCCAAACCAACCAATCAGCTGTTTTATGTGACCTTAACTGGTTAAAGAAATAAACCCTCCCTGTGATTGACAGGCCAGACAGCCAATGACCAAAGTTCAGAGTCCAAAGTTATTCCCTCCTTTGTTGCTGTTTTTCTCTCCTTCTGTTTAAAACAGAGAGACACTGACATCTAGTGGCCACAACATCAAACTGTGTTCAGATGTTTCACTTCTACATAAAGCTTTAAATACTTTTACTGCAGTAAAGGGTCTGAATACTTCGTCAAACACTGAACTGGCTCACATTCATGTAATAAATGTTCCAGGTGTTTCTGCAGGTCACAGAACATGTTCTGCCTCAGGTTTAACATGGTCTTTGGATGGAAACACAAACAGGCTCTGTGTTGTGTTTCCACTCGGTGCTGCAGCTCAGCAGAGACAAGGTGAACTTAACACCAGCTGAGAGTCTGTCTGTCGTTTTTCCTTCTAACCTTGTTGCAGTGACGTTTACGCCACAGCGTGTTAGTGCGCCGTGACATCACTGAGGGGTGTGGCTCGATTTGGCAGCAGGTGTGAAGTAAAATATGTGTCAGTGTAAAGTGAATCAGCAGCAGCTCACTGATGTAGTGCAGGAGAACGCAGCACTAACAGAACAGAGGACCTCAGTTTTGTGCCGTACAGTTCAGAAATGTCCTTTTCACACCTTTAAATGTCAGCAGGACTCCACAAGCTCTGCCAGACTCATTTAACCACGACTAGTTTTAATAGATGCTGAGTTTTAATTAAAATCATCTCAGGAGTATTTTTAAATAGTGTTTCACATCCACAGCAACATGACGGCGTGAGCGCAGCAGCTCTGCTCGTTAAAGCGCCGTTTCATTCTTATCGGCCAAAACTTCATTTTCTGATTCTGATAATAAAAATATGCCTGATATCTGTGATAATTTATCGAATCAATAATTATCAGGCAACCCTAATAAATCTGTTCACACATTGTGAGGACGCGCCTTCCTTATGGGTCCCCATAAGTACTGATGGGAGGTGTGGCTCTTTCAAACGGCTCTTCATTTAGGATCAGAGTAGAGTTTACTTAGAATTTGTACATAAGTTAACTCTACTCTAATCCTAAAGTTGTGCGTGCCTCTCAGACGGCGCCGGGAGAGACAGAGCCAACTCATGTTAGTGTGAGGATCTGGTTTAAGGTCTGGGTCGGTCTCTGAGCGTGCACTCACAGAAGCTGGAGGCGTAGGCCGCAGAGTTGACCTTGAGTCCGGTGCAGCAGATGATCAGATCTGTGGTCAGCTGCTCTCCTTTGTCCGTGGTGACCGCCGTGTTCTTCCGGGTCACATTCAGCTGCAGCTCCGACAGGTTGGACACTTTCTGACCTGAAACACAAAACCCCGTCAGAACCCGGTCTGAGCCGAACACCCGGTCTGCAGGTGTGAACCGGCGCTTCGTACCCAGCAGCAGCTCCACTCCTTTCTCCAGCAGGACCTCTTTGGCCTGCTGTCTGACGCAGGGCAGCAGCTCCGGGTCGGCCAGCCTGATTCTGGCGTGGATCAGAACCACCTGAACATGAGAGTTCGCTTTAAAACGTGTCTCTGCGTGCAGAACAACAGGATGTGCAGGACGAACAAGTGTTTCTGTGACCGTTAGCAAAGCAGCTACAAAGATTAACGTTAGTTTATAGTGAAACACTGACAGAACGTTTTACTGCACGGTGATTAAAACGTCCTGACAGATAGAAACTGCACAGCAGAGTGTTCAGCAGCTGGACTTTTAAAATATTCTATCTGCCTGACAGACTCAGGTCAGAGGTCAGAGGTCAAAGGTCAGAGGTCACTCAGATCTGCTCACCTTCTTGTCTGGATACTCTGTCTTGATCTCAGCAGCCATCTCCACACCGGTCGACCCTCCTCCGACCACCAACACAGAGTCGGCTGCCTGGACCTGAACACACACACACACAGGTTTAACAAGAGAGTGGGGGGGATGATCCGGCTCTCTGCAGACCCTGGTCTCCGTGGAGGTATCGAACCTGCTTGATGAAGTCCTCGTACGCTTGGATGGCGGTCTGATACGACGCCACGGTGTTGAACTTCCCGGGGAACGCTCCATCAGTCCCAGTACACAGGATGAGGTGGGAGTACTGGATCTCCTGCAGCACACACAAACTGGTAAATAAGCAAGGTGGAAGTCCAACCAGCAGAGGGCAGCAAACTGCAAACTGAGTCTTAAAACCTCATTTTCATGGTTTTGTAAATCAGCCGTCACCTCCTGTGCTCACATGTAACTGCAGGTTATTTGTCCTGTTTACTGATAATATGTATAAAATTATAACTCAACTAAAAATAGATCAACAACCTGAAACATTTAATGTTTTTCTGAAAAACATTTGTTTGAAATCTGCAAAACAAAAGCAACATTTTAAAACGTTTAAAAGTAAAATATAGTTTACATTTGTGGATCATTTAAATGAGTATATTTCTGGAAAAAACTAAACTTATAACTAAAATAAACCAATTAAAAATAAAATCAAACCCAAAATTTAAAAACAAAACAAAAATAAAGTAATTTTAGTTAAAAAGTAAAACTTAAAACAAAATAATTATTAAAATTAAAGTAAAACTTCCCAGAAAGAATAAAACAAAAAACAAAATGTATTTTAAAAATAAATATGTACAGTTGAATTATAGGTTGATATTTATTTGGAAAGTGCAGCTACGACTAAAGATCTGATTAACACGTTTATCACTTTATTTTGTTTAAGCTTTTTTATTTCTGAGATATTTTATTTGTTGATTTTATCTACAAACATTTAATTCAGCTGAACCATCTTTAACTTTGAAGATGATTTTCAGCAAATTTAGTTTCTTTATTTTCTAATTTTTGCTTTAAAAATTTAAGTTTTAAGAGATTTTAATTAAAATTCAAGTTAATACAAAAATATTTATAATTTTTTTAAAATTTGCAGTTTAAATTAAATAAGTTTTTTGCTAAATGTCAAACTATTTCTTTAATTCCACACATTCAGACAGATCTGATCTTTGATCTTAGAGCTTAAAGGATTTCTCCCCTCTGAGATGAACCAGAACATTAAATCAAGTACGTCTCAGCTCCTGAATCAAAGGCTCTGGAGTTTCCTCCTCTGATCCTGTCAGATCAGTTTAATCTGCGTGTCCAGGGCGTTTAGCTTAGCTTAGCACAAAGACTGGAAGCAGGGGGAAACTGTTAGCGTGGCTCACCCGTCCTCCCTCCAGGACGACCGTCTGTTCTCGGTGTCGACTCGCTCGACTCGACCCTGAACGAAACTGTCTCCGAACGTCTTAGCGTACGGGATGAAGGTCCTCTGGGCGAAGCCTGCGGGAGAGTCAGAGGTCAAAGGTCAAAGGTCACTCACACTGACTCTCCACATTCCTGCAGGGGTCCCTCAGACTTTTTAAAACCTTTGTGCACACTGATAAGTCTCTCTGTCTGCAGACTGCCTGAGGGGATTACCCAGAGTTCACAGCATTGTGTCCTTAAACACGGGGTTACAAAGGCAAGAGCCGCCTTCAGCCGCTCGGCCGCGAACAAAGTAAAAAGTCCCAAAGCCAAAACTGTGCGTCTCATCTTTGGGCGTCGTCAGGGTAACGTGATGTGTCGCTAAGGGCTGCCTCACGACCCCGTTTGGCTCTGCAGCGTCACATCAGCTGGGTGTGTTCAGGGTTCAGGGCCGAGGCTGGAGGTCTGGACTCTGTGTGCTGAAGTTCATCTGTCTGAGTCAGACACAGGCTCACAGAGCTACTTCAGCTCCTTCCTCCTTCTGGATCTGGTTTAATGCTAAATTTGTTTTTTAAACTATTAAAGCATTAAAGAAAGGTGCAACATAAACACACTTCATCATCATCATCATCATCATCATCATCATCATCATCATCATAATAATAATAATAATAATAATAATAATAATAACGATAACAACAAACTAACGATGGTCAAAACTAAATGAATGAAAATCAAAGTGAATAATAACATAAAGGTAAAAGAAGGTGAGAGTTTGGTTGCCGTGGTACCGGGCTTCACCGACGCTCTGAGAGCCGCCACGTTGTGATGGAAGGCGTCTCTCATGTCGATCAGAGTGAAGCTGAGTCCGTGAGACTTCAGGTGCTGAGCCGCCGCGACGCCTCCGAACCCACCGCCCACAACGACCACGTGGACGCCCTCGACCGTGGAAGCCTGACCCCCCATCTCTGTGAACACAGGGGGGAACGTTCGATCAGTGAAGAGCGAGGCGCTGACGTCCTGCTGATCGTGGGATCAGCTTCACCTCTGACCAACCAGAGTCATGCAGCAACGAGGTCTGTAAAAACACATCATCACAAGTCAAGTACGGTCAGCTGAGAGTATCTAACTGACCGACGCTTAACTCTTCGTCTTCATAACTTGTCTGTGTTCCAACAGAACTCTGACCTGGATAACCAAACCAAACAGGAAGCACGTTCGTCATCAAACAGGCTGAAACAGAAACGATTAAATAACTTTAGGTTCTCTTTAGTTAAAAAAAGCTGCAGCTGAGCTTCAGCATTCAGTCGACTCTGGTTCCACTTCTGATCCACACTGACCTGCTCTGCACATCAGTACAAACTGTGCTGCTGCTGACAGTCACATAAAAGAGGCTCTCTTTGACCCCCTTTGGGCCCCTGGACCTGGGCCCAGCAGGCCTGCACAGAAACCCATCCATGAATACTAATGAGGATGTTTTTCAATCACAAACCACAAAATACATAATCAAACCATCTGAGAGAGAAACGTTCTAAGGGACTGAACCCAAACCAGAGTCAGGGTGACAGAACCCTCACAGGCTCATGATCCACTTCTGAGTCCAGCCGACACCGTCCATCCTCGTGGTCACAGTTTGAGGCTAATCCGGTCTAC
Source organism: Lepomis macrochirus (assembly GCA_024633595.2). NCBI lineage: Eukaryota > Metazoa > Chordata > Actinopteri > Centrarchiformes > Centrarchidae > Lepomis > Lepomis macrochirus. The sequence continues at coordinate 4,081,377 of JALXJV020000020.1, read as the reverse complement.
GATGTGGTCTCCCAGGTTCAGTACACCACTCTCTCACCTCGACAGCCAGAAGGGGGGCTATGTGAGACCGCTGCCTATCCCTATCAGACTGGACTGGGACTGGAGACACAGACCTGCCCCTCTGCATCTTGGACTTCCTGAAAGCCAGACAGCCGGGGTGGGAAGACACATCTCAGACTCCTTCAACAGCCGACTACTGAATAACACCAAAACCACGGAGCTGATTCTGGACCTTAGGAGGACAACAACAGAGGACCCGACAGGGACAACAGACTCTGCTGAGACAGAGTCTCTGAGGATCCTTCAGTCCTTCTGCTCTGGACCGGACAGGAAACCCTGGTCTGCCTGGTCTGGCAACAGCTCCCTCAGCACAGGAGGGCTCTGCAGAACTACACGGCCCTCCCTGCAGAGCCTGGAGGATCATAAAGGATCCTCACCACCCCAACAGCAGACTGATCACACAGTACTGGTCTCAGCAGGACCCCCATCAGGTTCCACGTGCTCACAAAGCACAAACACACGTAAACATTAATATTATTGTAGATTCACATTGTTGCTTTAAGTTCTTTTTCATTTCCCTGCTCCTCCTGCAGCTGTACAGGTTACAGAATATTTGGTCTTCAGCTTATAATCACAGATTTGATTTGGTGTCAGTTCACTAATAAACTCACTGCTCCTCCTTTAAATGCTTTTCCTCTGACATGCAAACATACGGTGCAAAGTAAACAGAAGATAACTGAGATACAGAAAGACATAAATCAGCCGTAACACCTCCTGTTAAACTCCTGTTTGACTAACAGAACTTAAACCAGCAGAAAGGAGGGCAGAGCTCCACAGGTACGTTTACACGAGTATTCTGCTTCCTGCTACTTCAGTACTTTTATCTGAGTTTACATGAGTTTACATTAAAACACATCCTGGATTCACAGCTCGTGGCTCAGATCAACACAAAGATGCATCCAAAACAAAACTGCAGTAAAACACACAGCAGGTCAGAGACGAGCTGTGACGAAGGTATGAAAGGAAAAAGCAGCGGAGTAACTGGCCAATAAAAATACTCGAGTAAAGAGTAAAAATACTTTAAAGCACAAACGTCCCTGCAGGAGCTGCTCAGCTGTAATTCAGTATTTAGACTGTAACAGATTTAAATCCCGCTGCTGTTCAGGAGGATGAGGTGTTTGACAGCAATCACGTCAGTCTGCGCTCACCTGTCTGACCGGAAGTGGACTCACCTGCAGCAGGTTCAGAATGTTTGCCGTTCTCTGGATTTAAAACCTTTAAACTCTCCTGATTCACTGCTTCTTATTTCCTGCCGACGTTTGTCCTCCTCTGACGACACCAGCTCTCCGCCAATAACAGCCCCGCTCTGTCTACCTGAGGGGAGGGGGGGAGTAGGAGGGCGGGCGCTCCTGCTGCCTTCACGTGCTGTAGGAAATGTTGAAGTCCGACATTTTTCTCAGAAATTCCAGTTTTAAACTTTAAAATCCATCAAATTAAAGTGACAACATGAAAAAACAGAAAGTTATAAAAGATGGAAACATAATAATTTATAATAAAAAATAGATTTTATAAATAAAACACAATAAAAATGACTTTAGAATCAATGACATCAAATTAAATTTTAATTTTCATTCTGTGGGCTGAAGTCCTGCTTCATGAAAAGTGTTTTTTTTATTAAATATTAACATTAACATGAAGGAAGACGTGTTGTTAGTGACTCCTCTCTGGTCACCCTGACTCAGCATTATTTCATTGTTGTGTCACTGTTACACAACTGTCACGTGATGCATCCGGTAACAGTGAACTATTCACAGTTTAGTAGCAGCAGAAGTCAAAACGATCCGTGACGTGTTTGATGTGAGTAAAAGTTACTTTGAGTAAATATTTGTTTTTTACTTTATCAGTTTTTTCCTGTTTTATTTATCAGATGAATTTGACACTTTTGTAAATCTTGAACTTTTCACATCCAGTAAATCAAAGCAGAACAAAAGCAGAACACATTTTATAATCACGACCCTGTTTGAAGCTAATGAGAAACTGCGAGGCTGATAAATGAAGAACTCACACTGTTCATGAAATAAAGACTTATTGTATCATCCTGTGATGTTATAAATAATAAATTTACTTTATTGTGTAATTTTCCTCTCAGATAAATGTCAGATAGTTTGAAACTCTGATGTCAGACTGAGTTATAGAGGCCTGCAGCAGAGGGGGAAGGATTCAGATCTTTAACTTCAGCAAATATCCACATCAGATCAGTACGGCATGCTGTCAGACAGCCCTGTCCTGTATATCCTTCTATGTTTTCTTCAAAGCCACCAGACTTCTTTTACAAAACCAGTAATTTAACCTCGCAGACCGTGGGAGACGCTGCTCTACAGCTCGACTGGTTAGTTAAAGAGTTAAATGATCACTTCATCTTTCAGTTTGTGGTTTTCACTGGAAAGGCAGGGGTATGAAGAACTGATATCTGTAAAGAAAATGGAAATCATCTTTTAAGTACCTTGAATTTGTACTTAAGTTCATGTTCTTAGTTCCATTCCAGCACTGAGAGCATGACTTTATTTTTACATTTACTCTTTTATCCAAAGCGACTTCCAATTGCTCTACATGTCAGAGGTCACACGCCTCTGGAGCAACTAGGGGTTAAGAGTCTTGCTCAAGGACACAATGGTGGACGGGTCACAGTGGGGGATTGAACCCGGGTCTCTCACAGCAAAGGCATAGTCTTACACTGCACTATGTCCGCCTCATTATTTAGCTATTGATCCTACTGACGCTGATCTACTGCGCCATCACCACCGTCTGTATTTTCTGACCGAGATCATGGCTGGCTTCTGGTTGAACCTGATGTTCCAGATGTGAAGCTGCTTTCACTCCCAAAGACAAAGGCAGCTGTTTGATACAGGAAGTTACTCCAAACTGCTGAGCAGAGCTGCCACGATGGAGCATCTAAAAAGTCTCCTCATCAAATCAAAATGACTCAAACTGCTGGATCCAAACTCTGAAAGCAGCCTGTGATCTGACAGGATGCAGGTTCTGTTTGTGGCCCATTCACTTCTGATCTCAACCACAGACTCTCAGGAACTCATTCACATGTGCAGTGACGGACAGGAACGTGTTCTGGTCATTACTTCTCCCACAGTTATTAATCCGAGTAACGCTGCACAACCAGAACGCCATTTGTGTTTTTTTTGCTCTAGACTGCCATCATCTGCTGACGTGTATGCCGGCAGGTCAGGGCCAGCTCAAGTGGGGAAGTCCGACCTTCTGTTTTTCAAGTCTGCTGCCAAAAAGCTAAAAAATAAATGGAGAAGCAGGGAGAGAGGCGTCGTTTCCACAGCTGGAAGTATCACCATTAGTATGTCTCAGGCTAAGATGCAAAGAACATTGTCGTCTGTTGTAAACTCTGAGCGAGCATCAAAAAACTTTCAACCATGAAGAATATTACATCTGATTTACTGAAGCATCTGAAGCAGCACAGCAACGTGAAACTTGTAGAAAGAAACTCCGGCGCTGAGCAGGAGGAGCTGCTGGGAGAAAGCAGCTTAAAGCAGCATTATATATATAAAAACTCTGAATGCTGCTCTGATAAATGCTTGTGCAATAAAAAGGGAATTCCTTTTAAGTATTTTTGTTTGTGAAAGTAATATAGTAATATACTGTACCATAGTAATATAGTGAAAAAAATAACTGAAGTGTTACTTTCAGTAAAACATAACTTATTACAGTTCCTGAGTCACTTCTCTAACACTGCACATGTGGCACATTTCTGTCTCTGCTCCATCGTGGCTTCTATTTCCACTGCTGGAGAGGAACCGAGGACATTTACCGGACTGTAGAACAATATTTTTACTTTACTTTCTGTTTCTGCTCATTTTTGCTCCTCAACAGGACAGTATTAGCTACTTTACAAATCAGTACCCAGACGTGTTTTCAGTATCTCTGGCTTCAGACTTCCAGTCAGGTGGAGGTTGGGCGGCGATGTGCTGGGAATAATGGGACCAAACTGTCTGCACTAAGAATGATGAGTGGGTAAGTTACCCACCCAGGAGAGTAACATCAACTAAGTGGAGTGATGAATGTAAAACACTGTCAGCTCAGAATCAATGAATGTGTTAATCTGAGCTTTGGCCAGGTGGAACTCTGCACAACAGATTTCTGCTTCATCATCTCTTCACTGAAAATCTACCTGCCAATAAACCCGATTCTGATTTTTGCTTTTAGATGTTTAATTACAGAAAATGTATGAAACCTGTGAACCAAGTAGTCACATGTTCTGTCATTGTGCTGCCTATGAAAGGACTTAGAACAAAAATATTTCCCCCCTTTATGCTGGGGATCCCACTTTAAGAACAACTGCCTTTATTCATGCACTTATATATACGTTTATATTTATTAAAGGCTTCTTTATTTTAACATGTGTATTTAGAGCATTATATGTTGATATTTATACCATAATAGCCTGTTAACGTATTGGGAGAAAACGTGTAGTTCTAAAACGTTGAGCACATCCATGGAGCCAAAATGGAAAAATACTTGTTTCGTTACAGCTCTGCAAAGATTGAACTGAGATCGGGAGTCGAACCAGGCTTCGAGGGTCAGCCCTGTTCACAACATTTACAGTTGGTAAAACATTTACTTCCACATTTTACATTTATTGCTGTCTGCTGGTTCAGAGAATCAACACTGGAGACACAACGTGTACAACAGATTACAGTAATAATCACCATTAAAATAATCAGAACATCAACAGGTACCGAACATATTGTGATGACTGGAGAGGTGGCAGCTGCATCTCATGATTCAGGTTTATCTGAAGGTCGAGCATCTTCTTCTCCAGGGTTGGTGAGTAACAGATCACATGTAACAGCATTAAGTAATTAGAATACAACAAAAAGTAACTGTATTCCATAACAGTACAGAAAAAAAGACGTAATCAGATTACCGGTACATTCTGGGATTACTCATAAGGATTAAAAAGTAAAGTTCCCATGAAACAGAAGGCAGAGTGCTATTTACTTCCATATATGTTTGTGCTTCTTGTAAAAACACAAAGCGAGGGAGGGGCTTGACCGGCGTGTAGCCAGATGAATGTGCGTTATGGCCCCACCTTGTCATGCAGACTCTGTATGGAAGTGATGTGCGATACCTCCTTTACGATCTGATACCAAGTAATAACCAGGCTGCCGATACAGATACCAATACTTTGAACCTATTTAATGTGACCCCTCACCCTCAAATTCTATATTGTAGGCTGTAGGCTTACTAATTCCAAGTTATAGCTGCAAAATGATGAGACATCAAACTACTGTTATATTCTTTAATTAAATACATCAGTAACATCATAGTCTTATAACTTAATGTCAGATATTGCTAAACATCTGAGATTTCAGAGTTGCCACAGTATTTGACCATCTTTGCACGCACCATCACACACAGCCTTATTATTATATGTTCACAGCTATAATACAGCCAGACACGACTCCTGTTACAGTCAGACAGTCGGTATTCAGTCTTTGTAGGAAATGTGCTGCAGCGGCTCACTCTCTAAGAAGCATTATCATCTCATTTATTCAAGACATAAAATACCACACAAATAATAAAACCATCAACATTACTCAGTGACATTAATATCTCCCAGTGTTTCAAACAAATGAGTAAATAAATAAAGGAGAATACAATCAGACACCATCATGCCTTTGTCCTCTCAAACACGGGTAAACAGGTAGCCGTGAACATAACTGTGAGTAGGTACTGCAGATCAAAAACTGACCTACACAGACAAAACATCAAAAGGCTCTTCCATCACTGGAATGGGACACAAGGACGCGGGGGGAATAACCTGGTTTGGTTTACCTACCATCTGACATAGACTACGACAAAACCTGGCTACATCCGATTTTTCCCGACATTTCTTTCCCGGCCAAACGAGGTGCTTGAGGATAAGCCTTTATATCTTAGTGACTCCCAGGTGTCCTGACCATTTACTTTCATGTGCAACCGATAGCACATGTTGACTATAAACTGAAGGTACAATTACCTGACAAACAACATCCCAGCCAACAAAACAGCTGGCAACTCTGTATTTTTCATTTGGGTATTTTTTTAATCCGGCATCCAGTAAAAGATGTAATGCACAGACACTTTGCACACGTCCGCTGTATTTTATTATACTATTCATTCACACAGAGTCTCACGTAATAGACACTTTTCAGACGCTCTTACGCCACACATCAGTTTTTACGCACGAGGTACAGCAGCATAACGTCATTGATTATATGAATCTCGGTCAGGATGAACTGACAGCAGCGTTTCTGATCATGAAAGTAATTTGTTAAGTCACAAACACACAGCCTATAGAAATCTGTTTAGGCACGATCCATCAGGGTAGCTGCCGTCTTGTTAAGAGGATCCGAGCTCCCCAATAGTTTGGACCCTGCCTACAATCTCCACCATCGGATTCCTGCAACAGGAAATAAGTTACCCTTTAACTCATGGATTTGTTTTTCTGGTGCTGAAATGTTTCATGGTCTTTGTGAATTATTAAAAAAACAGGAAAACACTTAATTTCGGGTTAAAATGTGTTGTAATGCGCATTACTGAGCTTGTATGAGATGTGTTATATTACTATGTTACAGCAAAAAGCAATACATTACTGTAATTGTGCTACTTCCAACACTGCTGATGACATCGCAGTACGAATCAGCTCTGCCCAGCTGATGTGACATGGCGTACACCGTGACGGTAATCAAGTGGCCCCGTTCTTGCGCTATGAGTCGCTGACATTTTGTGACCGAGTGGTAACGTTTAACCACCTTAACATGTAACAGTTAAGCATGGATACATGAAGGTAGGAAGGAAAAGATATCCTGGTTTGGTTGAACTTGCTTCATGGTTTAGGCCCCAGACCAAAATAAAACAAAGCAAACAAGAAACAGGCAGAGATATGAGCAAAACAAAATTGTGACGTATAATACCAAATGGTTCTGTGTCTGTCAGACGGTCTGAAGGTGATACTACAACAGCAGCAGAGCACTAATGTAATGCACAGCAGAACATAGGGCAGGTAGACTTTAAAAAATATACTCTGAATAATTATTAAATGACAGTCTTGTAATATGATGATTTTTTTCTGGGGATGTCAGAGAACACAGATATGTGGGAGAGATTCTAAATGTGCAGAAAGTTTTGAACATGAGCAGAAAACCTCCTGAAACACAGCTGAATTAAAATGAATCAATTTATTATTTAGGTGAAAAAGCCACAGTCAATTTTACTTCCCCAAACAAAGACACAAGTAAACTGTAGAATATTTTGCTTGATGAGCAGAAAATATTCAGGAAATTTTGAGCCTGCATTGATCATATTCACTAAATTTCAACTATTGTCAAAACAAGAATTGCAGAATTTACTTTTGAATGTTTTGTTGATTTTTGTTGAGTTATTGGATTCAGATCAACTTGCTTTTAACTTCTTAACTTTTAAAAGCAGGAGCAGATGGCAGATTTAATAAAGTGTTGAAAACTTTGTTCGTTTGTTCTGTTGCTTGTATGGAAGAAAATTATCTACAAACAGATAGTTAAACGTGATGATCTCTCTCCTACCCTGTTTCCAATATATGTAAGTGTCCTTTCTCTTGAAATTAAAGAATCTCTTTTCAGTAAACATTTGAATAATTAAATTCTGGCCATTCTTTTGTATGCAGATGATGTTGCTCTGGCTGAATCTGAGGATGATTTAGACCAATCAGCTCTAACTTTATGACCACTGACAGGTGAAGTGAATAATACTGATTATCTGGTTACTATGGCACCTGTCAGTGAAAACCAGGGAGATATCAGGTTGGTACTGTCCTGTACAGACTGAACTATAGAGAGAAAGCTTCTCTAACAGGAGGAGACTCTCCCTCTGACAGCGAACACAGAGACACTGAGGAACCAGCACAAGACCAGACTGCAAATCCAGGATAAAGAGGTTCAGTGAATGTGGTGTTGAAGGTGTGGAGGTGGATCAGTGTGTCAGAGGAGACTCTGTAGAAGGACAGAGAGCCAGCAGGACAGTCCACATACACTGCTACTCTGTAAGAGGACGGACGAGGAGGTGATGGGTGTGCCTTTGTTATCGTAACAGACGTAGTAACCACCATCAGAGCAGCTCAGACACCAGGACTGATCATTCCTTCCAAACATACAGTCGTCACTGTTTCCTTTCCTTCTGACTCCTCTGTAAGTCACTGCTATTGAAACTCGTCCACTCCACTCGACCTCCCAGTAACAGCAACCAGTTAGACCATTTTTACACAGCACCTGCCTCCACCAGCCAAACCTGTCTGGATGATCAGGATATGATTGACTCTCCTCCACATGTGTCGCCTTTCTGTTGTTCTCAGACAGTTTGATCCCTTTGTGTACTGTGTTTGTGTCGAGGGTGAGTTCACAGGAATCTGATGGAGAAAACGAGACACAACAATCATCTGTTCATTGATTGACAGTTGGTGACGACATCCCATATTTGACAAGGTGATGTCAAAGTCTACAGATGGTTGAATGTGTGCTGCTTTGTTTCCCACAATCAAATAAAAACACACTTACATTTTCTCAGACCTGGTCTCAACCATCAGACTCCACCAGGCTCCACCCTGAAAAGAAAGAAGGGGGTCAAACCAGCACAACGTCTTTCAGAATCAAACATGGACGTTACATCTCTCTCATACACAGAGGTTTGTTCTCATAACGCAATACACTTACATGTTTACATAGCATTTATTAATACTTAGCTGATTTTCTTTTAGTTCAGTTCAGCTTCTTATTGGCCGATAGCCACGGCTCATTATTTTCATTTATTTGTAATATATTACTGTCAGTATTACATCTACAATCATCATACATTTCATACTCAGTTTCCATTCAGTCAGTTGTTGTTTGCTTGTTAAGTAGTTGTGTCTAACATGATATCATCCAGCAGCTACAGGCAGTTAGTACAACGGCTCAGACACGCTGAACAAGAGCAAAAATGTGCCTCATAACCAAAACTATGAGCTAACAGAGACCGCAGAGCTGCAGAGATGAAGACAACTCCACCACTCAACAATTCACCATTACAGAGTCAATTTATCCATTTTCAGTATAGAAATATTGATTGTTGGAGCTTTAAAACTAAGATCTTTTGGTCCTGACAAACAACACATTATGTTTGTGTAATGGACATGTCTCAGCAGGACCTGGAAAAGCTTATCCATGCATTTATTTTCAGTCGACTTGACTACTGTAACAGTGTCCTTACAGGGCTCCCTAAGAAATCCATCAGGCAGCTGCAGCTGATTCAGAACGCTGCTGCTCGAGTCCTCACTAAGACCAAAAAGGTGGATCACATCACTCCAGTTCTGAGATCTTTACATTGGCTTCCTGTATGTCAAAGAATTGATTTCAAAATCCTGCTGTTGATTTATAAAGGACTGAACAGTTTAGGACCATAATATATTTCTGATGGCCCTGCGATGGACTGGCGACCTGTCCAGGGTGTACCGCTCCTTTCGCCCAATGTCAGCTGGGATAGGCTCCAGACCACCCGCGATCCTGTACGCAGGATAAGCGGTTAACGATGGATGGATGGATATATTTCTCATATTCTTCTTCATTATGAACCTTCCAGACCTCTCATGTTCTCTGGGATCAGGAGCAACATTCAGATTGCTGCTCCGTATATCTGGAATCTTTTAAATCAAGACTGAAGACCTTTCTTTTTACCACTGACCTTTAATTAAATCAAATGTAAGGCTTTAGATCAATATAGTACACTGCACTGTGACTTTTAATGACCTTTTTTACCCTGTTTTTATTTCCTATTTAACTCTTCAAAATGTATTTTATCCATATATCCTTATTTTCTATTTCACAGTTTTAAAATTTCCCTGAGTTGCTTTTATGTTTTATGTAAAGCACTTTAAATTGCCTTGTTGTTGAAATGTGCTATAAATAAACTTGCATTGCCTAATGACTGCAGAAGTAAAGGAGGATGTAGCTGCAGTGCTTCAAAACCTCTTATAGAGGAGGTGGTGATGGTGGATGGTTGGATGTACATAATGCATGACTTTGACACTGCTGTTGACATCCCGTCTGCCAGCAACAGTCAACACAGTTTCTTTAATTATTTGTAATCTGGGGCTGAAGATATTACATTCAAGTCTGAGGCTGCAGGCCTCTTTATACCTGAGAGTGTCCAGTCTCCAGTATGACTGTCCAGCAGACAGCAGCTTCACTCCTGAGTCTCCTGGATGATTGTAGCTCAGGTCCAGCTCTCTCAGAAGGGAGGGGTTGGAGCTCAGAGCTGAGGCCAAAGAAGCACAGCCTTCCTCTGTGATCAGACAGCCTGACAGCCTACAATCACGTCACATAATCTTCTCATCTTAAAACTCATTTTTATTCTTTGGCATTTGAGTCTGTTTAGGGACACTTGTGTTTCTTCTGTCTTATATCTTTAGTTGTGTATTGTACATTTATTGTTTATTTTATTTTATTATTTTTTGATTACTTTGTTCAGCGCTCTGGTCAACTCTGGTTTCTTTTGAAGAAGAAAAAGAAACTTTTATTGTCACAATTTGTTCTCTGCACTTTAACCCATCCCTCATAGGAGCAGTGGGCAGCCGCCGTGCAGCACACAGGGACCAACTCCAGGTTTTTTTTATCAGTGCCTGGTCAATTCAACTGACTGAAGAACTAACATGTTTTTGATGGTCGGGAAACCCACGCAGACACAGGGAGAACATGCAAACTCCACACAGAAAGGCCGAATTACCAGGGTTTGAACCCGCGACCTTCTTGCTGTGAGGCCACAGTGCTATCCACTGGACCACCGTGCCGCCCCAATATAAATGTGCTTTATAAATAAAATGGACTTGACTTGAGGGTACTGTAGTACTGCAATACAACTCAATGAAGTCATTACCATTGTTGGGGATCATCATAGGGGCAGGTTTCGTTAGTGGCCTAATATCAAAAGATATTCTAAAAATATTATAAATTATTATTATATATCTATTCACAGCAAGAAGGGGTTCGAACTTTGCTCGTCCCAGGCCTTTCTGTGCGGAGTTTGCAAACTTCCTGTATCTGTTGGGGGCATCTCCGGGTGCTCCAGCTTCCTCCCACAGTCCGAAGACAAGCGTAGTTTAATTGGCAACTCTAAATTGGTGTGAATGTGTGTGTGACTTTTTGTTTGCCTCTGTTAACCCTATGATGAACTCGCGACCTGTCCGGGGTGTACTCTGCCTCTGCCAATGTCGGCTGGGATTGGTTGGCTGATGTTGATGGACGGATTGAATTATTAATATCAGAGCCCGAACAAAATGGGATTTTTAAGTCCGATACCAATTTCGATATTTGAGATTTTTAAAATTCTATAGGTGATCGGCTGATTTTCCTTAAAATGTTATGTTGACACCTGACCAAGATACCATGTCATAATGCAGTTTAAAAAGAAACTTTTTTGTTGTTATAAATTGAACTTTGAACAAAAGTACAACAAGTACTACTACTAATGAACATTAAAGTAAATAGTGTATGCATTGTGGGGGCCAAGAAAGTAAAGTATAAAAATTACCCATATGCTATTACTGCTATTAGGAATAATACCATTAATCATATCTAATGTCATTACTATAATATTAATGATAAACAGGGCTCTCCTCTATAGGCAAATAAGTATATATTTTTCATGCAATAGTTATTAAGCCTACAGTAATCTGCCACACTGACTACTTCCTAAAACATATCGTCTATGATACAATAACACAGAGAAAACGCTGCTGTTTAATTATTTTAATACCACGACTGTCTACAAGGAGGACCTGCAACTTTGAGATTTCACACTAACATTTCACATCCAAAACAAGAGCTAACCTTAGAGAAATTTGTTAGGCAGGAAGCATTGTTAGATACACATACAGCACACGTTTATTCACAAGTCCGCTATGGTTTAATCATTTCTGACATGCTAACCAGAGACAAGCAGCTCACACATTATTTAGAATACGTTAAACACTACAGTTTAATCACTCATTACCATTGGTGCTCCTCCACTGATAAACACGGCATTGACTTGGTGACTAATTTAGCAGCGTTAGCTGCTAAATGTTATGTGATATAATATTTAGAAGTAATGAACTAGGGAGAAATGAGAGGACCGTTCACTAGAAGTGCAGCACTGTACAATCACGTCTGTCAACATAATGTTAAGCTTGATTTATACTCCTGAATGGGGGTAAAATTGTACACGTGTGGCAGGTGTAGCCTTTTCAAATGTTATTGACCGAATAGATCACATTCTGATAATGAATCATTGATCATTTTCGCTCAGGTTGTGATGGTCAAATATACTGATCCACCGCGTTACAACCGACGTTTTGGCCGCTAATAAAAGTTACTTCAAAGCACGGGGCACTTAAGTGCAATTTACACTTCTGCGTCAAATTGATGGCGTAGTCTCTGCGTAGCCCCCTACCCTGCCTCGCAATGCCTCTGAGCCAACAGGAAGTGCCCACGCATTGAAGTAACTTTTACTAGCGATCAAAACAGCGGCTGTAATACAGTGGATCAATATATTTGACCGTCACAACCCGAGCAAAATGATTTGTTGTACTATAAGAATGTGATCCATTCGGTCGACAACATTTGAAAAGGCTACACCAGCCGCATGTTTAATATTTTACCCCCCATTCACGATAGCAGAGGGCTAAACCGGAAGTTAGCACAGAGGACGCTGTAGCGCTACTGCCGACTAGTGTATGGGGGTTTAATTGCTGTACTCAGGTGAGCTATACATATACAGCACTGTACAAAAGTTTTAGGCTGGTGTGGATTAATGCTGTAAGTAAGACTCTTTTTTTGTTAATAGGTTATATATATATTATATCAAAAAACCCAATGCAAAGTGAGTGAACAGAAGAAAAGTCTAATGGTGTGGTGATGGTATGGCCCCCACAAACAGACCTGGTCTTAACATCATCGAGTCTGTTTGTACGTAAAAAGGAAATAGTCAACAGTTAAAAAGGTTGATTAATACTGACCTGAGGATTTCCAGGGTACAATGTGGACTCTTCAGTCCAGCAGAGAGCAGCTTCACTCCTGAATCCTGCAGGTTGTTGTTACTCAGGTCCAGCTCTCTCAGAGAAGAGGACTGGGAGCTGAGAACTGAGGACAGAACTTCACAGCTTTTCTCTGAGAGGTTACAGCCACTCAGTCTGAAAAGACAATGATGAAAATCACTTGTGTGTTAATTGTCAATTTGATAAATCAAACTATCTCTGTACTTACAGAGCTTTGTTGGAGGTTTTTACCACTGGCAGCAGCCTCAGAAGAGCCTCCTCTGAAGCAGAGTATTTCTTCAGGTCAAATACATCCAGATCTTTTTCTGATGACAGAAAGATGAAGACCAGAGCTGACCACTGAGCAGGAGAGAGTTCATCTGTGGAGAGACTTCCTGATTTTATGGACTGTTGGATCTTCTCCAGTAGAGAACGATCATTCAGTTCATTCAGACAGTGGAACAGATTGATGCTTTTCTCTGCAGAGATATTTTCCTCCAGCTTCTTCTTGATGTACTGGACTGTTTCTTGATTGGTCTGTGAGCTACTTCCTGTCAGCGTCAGAAGGCCTTTTAAAAGAGTCTGATTGATCAGCAGTGAAAGGCCCACGAGGAAGCGGAGGAACCAAGTATCCATTTGGACTCTGTAAGGCCTGGTCCACAGCACTCTGGTAGAATGTTGTTTGTTCTTCTGCCAGCAGATTGACACCAGAGTTGATGAAGGTCAGATGGACATGAAGAGCAGCCAGAAACTCCTGAACAGCTCAGATGGACGAAGCAGAACACCTTGTCCTGGTACAGCCCTCTCTCCTCTTTAAAGATCTGTGTGAACACTCCTGAGCACACTGAGGCTGCTCTGATATCGATGCCACACTCTGTCAGGTCTGATTCATAGAAGATCAGGTTTCCTTTCTGCAGCTGCTCAAAAGCCAGTTTTCCCAGAGACTCAATCATCTTCCTGCTCTCTGGACTCCAGTGTGGATCTGTCTCAGCTCCTCCATCATACTTGATGTTCTTCAGTTTGGACTGGACCACCAGGAAGTGGATGTACATCTCAGTCAGGGTCTTGGGCAGCTCTCCTCCCTCTCTGGCCTTCAGCACCTCCTCCAGAACTGTAGCAGTGATCCAGCAGAAGACTGGGATGTGGCACATGATGTGGAGGCTTCGTGAGGTCTCGATGTGGGAGATGATTCTGCTGGCCTGCTTCTTGTCTCTGAATCTCTTCCTGAAGTACTCCTCCTTCTGTGGGTCAGTGAACCCTCTGATCTCTGTTACCATGCCAACACACTCAGGAGGGATCTGATTGGCCGCTGCAGGTCGTGTGGTTATCCAGAGGCGAGCAGAGGGAAGCAGGTTCCCCCTGATGAGGTTTGTCAGCAGCACATCCACTGAGGTGGACTCTGTAACAGCAGTCAGGACCTCATTGTTGTGGAAGTCCA
>JALXJV020000020.1:4043823-4066355 GCA_024633595.2 Lepomis macrochirus | reverse complement strand
CAAAATTAATCAGGAATATAATGTGGAAATTAACTGTGATTCTACACCAATCCACAAGATGGAGCTGCAACAGAAAGCAGAACAGAAGAAGTGTTACTGTGCAGAAACAGAACTAATCTGCAGAAGCACTCAGGGTTCAGAACATCTGAATAAAAGTCCAGGTCCAGATGGAGGAGGAGTCTCTTGGTGTCTGCAGACTGTGTAGAAGGACAGAGCAGCAGCAGAGCAGTCCAGATCCACTGATGAAACTCTGTCACATCCAGAGGAACACACAGGGATGATGGTGGACTTGACTTTGTGTGTGACAGTGGAGCTGATCTCAGAGCAGTTCAGACTGCAGCACTGTTGGGATTCCTCTGTCAGTCACTGCTGGATGAAGCTCTCCTCTCCACTCTACCTCCCAGTAACATGGCCCAGTCAGAGCCTCTCCACACACAAGCTGATGCTGCTGCTTCAACCTCTCTGGATCATCAGGACACAGCTGATCCTCTCTCAGCACCACCACCTTTCTCTTGTTTACCTCTTTATAGTTGTCATCCAGCTGATGGGAGAGGAAGTTAAAGAGCAGAAGTCATAAATCAGAGTTTACAGAGACTCCCTTCATCAGCTGTCAGTCAGTGATGCAGCACATCCAGTATAAAGACCAGCAGGGACTTCAGTCCTGTTCAGACCAGAAGTGGAGCTGCTGTGTAGCGTAGCCAGCTTCCTTTCAGCTCTCATGTTAACGTATTGGAGTGAACACACTGAGACCTGCAGAGACTTTGGCCATCAGCTCTGTTTACTCTGCAGGTTTCACTCAAGTCCACAGTGGAAATAAAGTGCTGAGAGTCCCTGAACGCATCATGAGTGCAGAGACAGAGAGATATTCACTGCTCACTGTAATGATGGATTTACTGCTGTTAGGGCTCAAAGCTGTTAAAACCAGCCGCTCAGTCACATTTGAAGATTTCAGCTACTTTGGAAATATTACAGGACAAATCTGTAAATATGGAGTCTGTTCTAAAACATCTGGACCAAACTAAAGACACATGGACAGATATATATATGATGTTAAAGGTCCTACATGTTCATACAAAGACTGAGCAGCTAAACATCAGCTGTGCTTACTGGACTTTAGCAGAGGTTCTGGTCTGTAGAAAGACCACATGGTTACTAAATGTAATGATGGTTCTCTGAAATAAGAGCAAGTGATTTGCAGGCTTCAGTCAGACTGATCTCAGAGCTGTGACAAAGATGAACTGATCAGTAGTTTAGGCCCGTGTCCACCAAAGCGTTTTTTGCCAGCTGAAAACGCCACCTGCTGTTCTGAAAACGCCTAGCTGCGAGCGCTGGGGTGCGTTTTGGAGGTGCAGTGTTTTTTTTCGAGAAGCTGTGGTTGCTATGATACCTAATTTCCGTGGAGGCGATGTGCTACAAGTAGAGTAGCCTACTTAATTTACTGAATGTAAAAATGTCAACACAAAGTACGTAGGCCTACTTGCTCTGGCCCTCGCTCTGCATGAAAAGAAGGCTGAAACATGAGAGTACAAACTTTTCCGCATGCGTGTGTTCATGAGATTTTGGCGGTCGAGGAAACACCTCGCGCAGTAGGCACATCGCTTCGTTCAAGATCGGATGTGCTCGGTGCGGTGTTTGTCCCGCCCTCCTGCACCGTGGATTGGATGGCTTGGTAAAAGTGACAGTGATGAGCGCAGCATTTTCCCCAAAGTTGAAAATTTTTCAACTCTCGGCGACGTGAAAAACGCTCAGCGCTTGGCCGGCGCTAAAAGACGCTCAGCGCCTCGCCACGCTCCTGGCGCTTTTAGCAGCTTCGGAAATACGCGGCGTCCCATTGGAATGAATTGAAAAAAGACGCTGGCGTCAGAAAAAAACGCTTTGGTGGACCACGGGGCCTTAGTGTTGAAATGAGAGATCAAACACTTTGAGATCAGATTTGATGGTCCGACAGTTTGATGGATGAGGACCACTGTCTCTATACATCTTGTGATGCTGTCAGCTGGAATCCAGCTTTATTTCCTGGAGACATGAACACAACAACAACAGTCGTCTTCACATCAACTCAATCACATGATCACTGCCTGTTCTCGCTCTCTGTCTTTCTGTCCAATCCTGAAGCCTGTCACCATTCTCCTCTCACAGCTTCACAGAGAAAGCAGCAGCTGAGAAGGTTGGAGGTTAACAGGAAATACTGGATCTCTGCTTTGATACTAACTGTGTTTAGTACAATACTGCTGAAACCAGCATGGACTGACTCCAACCCTCTACTGACCTCAGAGTCTCCAGTCTGCAGTGTGGACTCTCCTTCAGATCAGACAGCGGCTTGACGTCTGATTCCTGCAGGTTGTTTCCTCTCAGCTCCAGCTCTCTCAGATGGGAGGGGTTGGCCTTCAGGGCTGAGGCCAGAGAAGCACAGCTGATCTCTGACAACCTGCAGCTCCTCAATCTGAATAAAGGATGAATGATGTAACTTTAGAAGACAATGTTCCTGCTTGAAATCAGTCAGTCTTTAATAATCTGTTCAGAGCTGAAGAAGGTTTAGAATGTATATCAGCTTTGTGTCTGCACTTCAGTGTCACCACAACTTTCACATCATATTAATCTCAGCACAGAAGGAAAAAATGGTGTCTGACCTCAGAATCTCCAGTCTGCAGTCTGGACTCTCCAGAAAACCACACAGTAGCTTCAGTCCTGAATCCAGCAGGATGCTGGTACTCAGGTCCAGCTCTCTCAGATGGGAGGGGTTGGACTTCAGAGCTAGGGCCAGAGAAGCACAGTTGATCTCTGTCAACCAGCAGTTGCTTAATCTAAATAAAGAATAAATTACGTACAGTTAGCAGACAATGTTCCTGCTTGAAATTATTTAGTGTTTAGACCAGAGGTCACTAATAGGCGGACCGCGGTCCGGATCCGGACCCAGCCGCTGTCCTCTCCGGACCGCCGACCTACAGCCGATTTATTATTGAGACTTACGACCTCGAGACGGAGCGTTTCTATTTTAACCCGCGCAGCTTTTCTAGCATTTACTGTACTAGTTTAGCGGCCGGAAACTCACAGACCAATCGCGATCGTCTCATGTGATACTGCTCAGCCAATCAAATCTGTGCATTCGAGTCGAGTCCGCATCCGCGAGTGAGATACACCGGAATGTAACTGGGGGGGTATTGACTACCAGCTATATACAGTGGTAGCCTCCAAAATCCAGCTGCATTCCAACATTAACTTAGCTCTCCTTATTAGCTGGGCTCCCTGCATGCTGGCTAATAACTTTTATTAAGTCCTCGACGCTGATAGCGTTGTGTTGGACAGATATATGCAGCGGTGTTCCATGAGGGAGAGAGAGCAGAGAGGTATGAGAGGTACGGGTGAGTGAGAGAGAGCGAGAGAGAGAGGGGACGAGCGAGAGGGCGTGCTGTGCAAATGGCTACGGCGCCTGCAATCAAATACGATTTTAAAGAGGCTTATTTAAAAAACAAACGGAAAATCAATCTGTGGCGGTCAGCATTGATATTGTGGCGGTCCACCACAAATAAATGAACATATGGGAAACAGTGCACATGGAGAGAGGAGGCAAAGAGAAAAGACATTTCACAAGACTGTAGAGATTTTACATGTACATTCCTCACACGGGCCGTTCAGAACCAGAATATCTCATAGATCTCCAATCAGCTGGCAGGACAAGTTAGAGCTCACGTTATTCACTGAACAAGAGAAAGTAGGAACTTTATTTTAGTTTACTTAAATTTAAAATTTATTATTAGAGTTTTATTTTCCCTCCAGTTTGATGTGAAAACTGAATATTGTTGAAATATTGTCAGTTGTTGACTAAAAACATATATGTTGATACAACTATATGTTATGGCAGTGAATGATAATGCAAGATAGTCGGTATGATGTTTCGGACCTTTGCTTGGAAATTTTCTCTAACTGGACCCCTTTGAATTCTAATTGAATACCCCTGGTTTAGACTTTATTGTCCCCACGGGGAAATTCAGACAACAGCACAAAGTAATGACAAACAATGACAGACAACAGAAGACTCTCAGGGCAGTTCATCAAGACCTTTTATTTAAGGTGGCTACAGCTGAGAGAATCGGGCTTTTCCCAAAGTTGTGGGGACAACTGGCAGGATGAAGCAACAGCTTCTACAGACATGTCATTAATATGGATGTGAGGGGAACGGGGCAGAAGTTGCTGAGTTCTGTAGCCGGGGTTTCTTGGGTACAGGGAATGTGGTAGCAGTTTTCCACAGGGTAGGTATTTTGGCAGTCTGGTAGAGAAGAGTGAGTGAAGAATTGATTCTTCAGTTTAAATTATTCAGTCAGTATAAGCATCATATAGCTACATAAAGAGGTTGGAATTACGAGGTAATTACGGTTATCACGGTTATTATGCATTAAATAATCTAACAACAGTACAAGTAACTAGTAAGTAGAAGTTACATAAGTTAATTTTTAATTACATTAACAATTATACGTCTATAATATTTAAGTATTATTAATATGAGACAAATATTAATTTTATTTATCCCCCAGGGGAAAGTGTTATTAAGTCATCAACTGGCCTCCATATGTTTGAGTGAAAATGTAACAGGGTTCGGGTTACGTGGGAGCTCAGCTCCCATGAGGAGGTCTGAGCTCCCATGGTAGCAGTAAAATCAATGCGTCTGTTGGGGTCACTAATTCTTTTATCAACAACCATTATTTTGAATCACAAATAATGTTTTTATTGCACTGTACTAGTGTCTTCTGTGGTTTTGATCACTCCAATCTACTGTCCACCTAAGTGTGGAATAAATATAGTCCCATATGTTTTGTAGCTGTGTGAACAAGTTTTGTACTCGTGGAAATGCTTTGTACCTGTGTGGAAAATGTTTGAATGTGTACAAGAGTATCAGAAAAAACCCAAAGTTTACAGGAATGGATCGATTCTACTGGTACAAAACAAATCTACAGTTAAAAGTACTTTTGTCCCACATTTGATACGTTCTTCTGAATAGCCAATGGGAATGTTGGAAATCTCAGTTCACCATCCAATCACGGATCCAGGTGGGTGGGCCTTTCTTGCAGACAGGAAATGTCCATGAAGTAACTTTTACTAGCGGCCAAACCAGCGGCTAGCATCAGATAAAGATATAGCATCATGTTGGCATTGAACACACGTTATTTTACTCATGAGCACTGGTGAAAAACATCTTGTATGCAGTTTTTGTAACATTTGTAGGTTATTTGTTAAAAACTGTTCTGTTTTTATATATTATATTATCTCAAAATAACAAGTTATGTCTGTCATAAGAAAAAAGGGCAAGTTTAGACCGCTTGTGCTTTTAACCCTTTCAACTTCCAACTGTGTACAAATCGATCTTGTGCTTTTGAGATGCTTGCAGAGTGAAATCCTTCTCTTGCTCTCATTCTCTCTCTCTCACACACAGAGAGGCATCTCAGCTAGAATGATCTTGGCAGTGATTAAATTTTACATTAAAGGGGTAATAAAAAGGATGATGTTCTGTTTTTTGTACCTGTATGAAGCCCCAGTCTAATGGAAAAGAATCTCTGGTCGAGAAAATAGTCATCCATTTTAATACTGTAAGATGGACCATAAATGTTTTTTTTTTCCATCACTAGGCCATAGGGTCCATCTCCATTGTGTTATTTCATTCAGCGATAGTGACTTAACAGACAGAAAATAGAGTTACTTAACTTAACACATGGACATTTGGCTGGTATAGGTAATATTTTTACAATGGTTCTAAAAATACCTACTCAGTCAAAAAGCTACTGAACCTCTGTACTGAAAGACCATAGTGTGGAGGTTTTTAGTAACGGGAATGGTGAATTGTTTTTACATGTCATGACCATTGACCAAGGCGCAGACATTCAAACTGTGACAGAATGAAAATTTGCTTTATTTGCATTGTGCTGACAATGTGCTTACTTACTGTATACAATAATACTATAATAAAACTAATAAAATCAAACAGGGTGTAGAATGGAGAACACTAAATATACACACTAAACAGAACATTATAGACAGATTGACCAATAGTGCAGAGTGCAAAGGATGCGGTTAATGCAATTTCTTGTTTATTCTCAGACTGTTATGCCTCCATGGGGAAATGAATTCAGTGTGGCGATGGAAACCTGAAAGATTGGGGAACTCCTGCAGTAAGGTGATCCCTACATTGTGAAGTGTAGAGTTCATCTCCACCTAGAAAACAGCTGGGTCATTATCACACTTACTGTGAGACAGAGAGATAAGATTATGGAAATGCCTTAACTGGTTCGTGTTACCTTAATTTATACGTTCTGCTATTACACCACCAAACACTAGTTGGTGGTGCTACAGCGTCCACTGTATTGACTTTTTGCCGGTCAAGCAGGCTAACTTCTGGTTTAACACTCCCGCTTTTGTGAATGGGTGTAAAGTTGTATACGTGCGGCTGGTGTAGACTTTTCAAATGGCTGATAGTGAAACGAGTCACTTCGCTCGGTTTGTGACTGATATCAAAATATTGATCCACAGTGTTACAGCGGTCGTCTTATATCCAATTCAATCCACTTTATTTATAGAGCACAATTTAAACAAACACAAGGTTTCCAAAGTGCTGTACATCACAACAATAGGAGACACAATAGGATAAAATTAATAGATAAGATAAACACAATAAAATAAAGTAATAAAATCCACTAATAAAAAAACAAAAATAAAATCAATAAAATCAATAATTAAATAACGAGAATAAAATAAAAAATGCTCTGCTGGGCAACACATTTACGTAACATCAGTCACAACTACCTGGTGTTAAAAGCCAGAGCCTTAAAAGCAAATAAAAGAAGTTTAAAATGAATCCTAAAATGAACAGGCAGCCAGTGGAGTGAAGCTAAAATAGGTGAAATGTGCTCATACTTTCTTGTACCAGTTAAGAGACGAGCAGCAGCATTTTGGACCAGTTGCAGACGGGCAATGGAGGACCCACTAACCCCCAAACAAAGTGCATTGCAGTAATCCAGCCGAGTGGTCACAAAGGCATGAATTACAGTCTCAAAGTGCTGTCTCGGAAGGACTGGTTTAATTTTTGCCAACTGCCTTAACTGGAAAAAGCTGGACTTCACAACAGCTCTAATCTGGGTGTCAAACTTAAGGTCAGGGTCCACCTGCATCCCCAGATTCGTAATAATTTGCTTTTGATACTGTGCTAGAGAACCCAGATCAATCAGGGGGGTCTCTGCAGTGCCACTACCACTAAAGACCATAATTTCTGTCTTCTTTTCATTAAAATTTAAAAAAATGAAGAGACATCCAGGACTTAATGTCATATAAGCACTCTAGCAATGGCTTAACACAGTAGGAGTCAGACTATATGTGCATGTGTTACCTCACACAGACTTCACTCGGATCAAAATCTGGTAGGCAATGATGTTACAAGTCCCGGTGGATATTTTACAAGCACAGAGCAGCTAAAGCGCTGAATACAGGGTGCAGATGTTAGTTTCGTTGGTTGATAGGCTGCATCATAAACAAGCCCACAAACGCTGTGATAACGGTTTGTAGAACTTTTTTTCGTATCACCTCCGTCGAGGTTCCAAACGAGCTGAGGGAAACTAAAATGTAACGTGAAAACACGACAGACTGCTGAGAATATTCACTATTCACTGCATCATCACTGCACCAGACAGAGGCAGCAACAGGACGTTTTTTTTTACAGTTTTTGTGTGGAATTTCATCACTAAATCCACTTCTGAGAAGTTTAGAGGTGAGAAATCAGCTGTGTAGATTTCCAATATTGATAGTTTTATGAGAAGTGACGGTGGAACGAAAGTGTGATGAATATTTCCGGAGTTGAGGAGCTCGGCGAGTGGCCGGCCGGCCGCTCACAGAGCCCTCTGCTCCCGCCGTCACACAAACGCTGCAGAGGAAAACACAGCTGGAAGGTTTTCATACTGCTTATCTGTCTTTACACTCTGAGGAAGGTTCAAACGTTTTAACCGCAGACTGTATGAGCGAGTACAGTATTATCTGTATCTGTACTCAGGAAGTGGGCGGGATTTAACCCGGAAGTAGGTTGGGTTGTCACAAAATGGGCGGGGCTTTAACTATATGTTATTTTAAGCATGCAATTTATATGGGTTGATCAGAAATTGTTATATTTATTGCTCATTATAAAACTATTTACATGACAGCATCAGCATTGAGCTTCAGATCAATGGTTTTGATCTCAATAACAAACAAACTATATACAGAACAAGTTTTACAACAATGAATAAAACACATGCCGTTGCAATTATGAAGTAAAATGTAATGAACAAGAGTTTTCATACTCAACATAACTTTCTTTTTTTAACTTTTAATTTTATGAACAGTTAACCTGCTCCGAGCTGGTTATGTTCCAGAAAAGAGATTAACTCTGTGAAAACGCTGCCTACTGACCAATCAGCTCTCTGGAAAATGACATCACCATCTGTAGGAAATCCCACAGACTGTTTTAGCCAATAGGCTGCTTTCTGTTTGCAGCGGTGATGTGGAGAAACTCTTGTTACTATGGCGATCCTACAGAGACTGATTAAAAGCCTCAGGCTAATGTTGCCTACAGGTTTTTACAGTACAGCAGGATCAGCCTACTTACTGCCTTTAAATGTCTTTAAGATTTTTTATTTGCTCCCAGTCCGTTTCACACAGCCTGACGCAGCCGTTAAATAAATGGATTTTATTTTTCTTATGTGAGGCTGAATATGATGAGCAGTTTGGTATTGAAATACTAAATTTTAATATGAACGTAGTCTGTTTATTTAGGTTAGTATAGCTTTCTAAGGCCGACTACAGAGACTGTAGTCATGTTCCGATGCGATGTGGGCTCAAAAGGTGGGACGGCGAGTTTTCAGCAGCCTAAATGTTCAGATTCAGTCTTTAAAACATTATTTGAGCTCATTTCATGGCATGAAGGGATTTTTCCATTTCATTGCTTTATGAAGTTAATTTAGAAAAATGTTTGGACACTTTGAGTTTGTTAAATAAATTAATCTCATTTTTGAAGTGGTGACAAGTTTTTTTAAAGTGAGGGAGAACGGCGGAGTCTTTTAATGTGAAACGCCGACACACAGCCGAGCTGAAAGCTGATATTTTTTTTATCAACACATTATTATAGCCTACGCCTGTTCATTTAGACATTCACACTGTCTGTGATTTTCTGTCTCCCTGCATGTGTCAGTTTCAGCCGTGCTGCTGACGTATTTCTGTAGTGTTACAGTTTAATCCTCGATCCTAAAACATGACGCTCTGCTGACAGTGGACCTGTTCATGTCTGATTGGTCATCTGCTGCTAACACCGCCTCTTTTATGTGAACGCGCTCCCGGCTGGATCGAGAAACCCTGGGTTAATTTACCGAATTGCTAACCAGCTTCGTGGTGCCGCTTGTCGGGATTGTGAGGGTTAGTGAAGCCAGATAACGGAAACATATCCTGGGTTTGTTGAACTCGCTTTGTGGTGCAGGACAGGTATGTGTGTGAGAAAGAGAGAGACAGAGAGAGAGGGGGGGGGGGGTGTGTAGCTTAATTTGTAATATTATTTTAAATAATTTACTTATACCACAACTACCTTTATTTTTTTAATTACAGTCAGACACTCAGTGCGTGAAGTAAAAAAAAACTGGTTAGAGCAGCTGACAGTTTTAAAAATATCTCTGATGACCGGCAGAGAGAGAGAGTGAGAGAGGGCGCACAGTCAGCTACGCAATTTTTATTCAATCCCAGTATAATGGCGTATAATACTTGTACTCGGCAAAAATGCTTTATCCGTATACTCGTTTCAGCCGAGTATCCGGCTCAACCCTACTGATTACATTACATTTACATTTCTTCATGGAGCTGACACTTTTATCCAAAGCGACTTCCATTGCTATTTATGTCAGAGGTCACACGCCTCTGGAGTAACTAGGAGTTAAGTCTCTTGCTCAGGGACACATTGGCAGACGTGTCACAGTGGGGAGTTGAACCAGGCTCTCTCACACCAAAGGCATGCATCTTATCCACTCCCCCCGCTATGATTAACTATTTGTGTTAACGAGCAATGGAACAGGTGTACCTAATAAAGTGGCTGGTGAATGTAGCTGTGTCTCACATGTAACAAAATTATAAATATTAATGTATTTTTGCAGCACATTAAAGGATAAATCCTACAGTTTGCATATAAACAGAAATACAGTTTGAGTTCAGACTAAATTTGGTGCCAAACTGTTCAGACTTCCAAACTCTAAAAAAGAGGCGTTGTGATTTGTGCTCAGACAAACACATAACGAAGAGAGACGGAGAACTGAAGGGGAAATTTAAAATGTCAGTAATGGATTTAAATTTGGTTTAAACACTGGATAAGAGCAAAATACATGAACTGACCTCAGAGTCTCCAGTCTACATTGTGGACTCTTCAGTCCAGCAGACAGCGGCTTCACTCCTGAATCCATTAACAGGTTGTTACCCAGGTCCAGCTCTCTCAGATGGGAGGGGTTGGACATCAGAGCTGAGGCCACGACTTCACAGTGAATCTCTGAGAGTCCACAGCCAGAAAGTCTGTGATGACAGAGAATATAAACTTAAAGTATAATAACATCTGACACTTCATTATCAAAACAGACATGGCTCTCAGTCTGTAAGGATTAGGCCGGGAACAAGAGGGTCGCTGGTTCGAGTCCAGCTCAGACCACAGCTATGGAGCGTGGACTGGTAGCTGGAGAGGTGCCAGTTCACCTTCTGGGCACCGCTGGTGGCATCTATCAAGCCCCTGAACCCCCCAACTGCTCGGGGCACCGTACAGAGTGGCAGCCCCCCCACTCTGACATCTCTCCATGTGTTGTTGCATGATGTGTAATTCAGACCTGTGTGTGTACACTAATAGAGTGAGAACATCGAATTTCCTTCTTCTTCTTCTAAAGATTTGATTATTATTATTATTATTTGATGGGTAATAGTTTTTATCAAGTTCAGCTGTTTAACAGCATCTGAGCTTGGTGATGATAAAATCCACTGATCTGAAGCTGCTGAGCTCTCCTTCACAGGCAGAATGAACCTGGAGGCGTCCCAGCAGCTGACTGTGTAATAAGCTGCTGACTAAAGAAACCAACTGCTAAATACACAAAGACTGTGGCTGCAAGTTTCATGAGAACCACAGCTTAAATGTGAGCTGCTGTTTCCTCTGCATGTCTTGACTTTAGTGTTACTGATTGCAGAAATGTTGCAGAAAACAAACACACTGTCTGACAGTTTCTATTTGCAAACTGTTATCACTTCTCATGTTGACCAGATGGAAAAGGAGAAAAAACAAAACATTCTATTAAATCCTACCAGACAAGAAAGTTAATTAGGACGGAGAGGGGGGTGTTCTGTTTGCTCAAAAAATAATTGTAGATGTTCTATCCATATAAAAAAAGTTTAAAAATTGCAGAGAAATAATACCATAGCAAAAGTTGCATGAAAGCTATAATGAAAAACTTCATGTGATTTTAGTTCCAGCAGATAACAGATATTACATGTCTGTCTGAAAAAATACATGTACAAGTATTTTAATAAGCAATTTTGATTCTAGTTTAGAAAACTTTTATTGTGTTTGTTTTTTATCGTGTGTGTATAAAGTCTGTATCTTTACTGTAACACTGATGCTTCAGCTTTACATTGCTGATAATCACATCTGGACTTACTGAGCCTTTCTGCAGTTCCTCACAGCTGGAATCAGTCTCCATCGTCCATCCAATGTTGTGTTGTACTTCCGCAGGTCAAACTCATCCAGAACCTCCTCTGACATCTGCAGCATGTAGGCCAGAGCTGAGCAGTGGATCTCAGAGAGTCTCTTCTCTGATCTGTTCTCTGACTTCAGGAACTCTTGGATCTCCTGATGTACTGAGTGGTTGTTCATCTCCATCAGACAGTGGAAGATGTTGATGCTTCTGTCAGGAGAGATGCTGTACATGTTCATCTCCTTCAGGTTGTTGATGGCTCTCTGGATGATTTCTGGACTGTTGTCTGTCTGACCCAGCAGGCCTCCTAAGAGTCTCTGGTTGGACTCCAGAGAGAGGCCATGAAGGAAGCGAACAAACAGGTCCAGGTGGCCATTTTTACTTTGGAGAGATTTCTCCATGGCTCTCCTCAGGAAGACATCTAGTAATGGGTCATGATTATTTGCCCTGTTATCATAATCCCAGTATTTCCACAGGAAGTCCTTCAGTACCTCTGTCTTCCTGCTGGTGTAACAGTGGAACACGTAGACTGCAGCCAGAAACTCCTGAACGCTCAGATGAACAAAGCAGTAGACTGTTCTCTGGAAGATCACACTTTCTCTTTTGAAGATCTCTGTACAAACTCCTGAGTACACCGAGGCCTCTGTGACATCAAGACCACACTGCTCCAGGTCTTCTTGGTAGAACATGATGTTTCCTTTCTCCAGCTGTTCAAACGCCAGCCTCCCCAGCTTCAGAAGAACCTTCCTGTCAGCCTCCGTCAGCTCCTGTGGACTCGTCTCATGTCCCTCATCGTACTTCTGCTTCTTCCTCTTTATCTGAACCAGCAGGAAGTGTGAGTACAGGTCAGTCAGGGTCTTGGGCAGCTCTCCTCTCTGGTCTGTAGTCAACATGTGCTCCAGAACTGTAGCAGTGATCCAGCAGAAGACTGGGATTAGACACATGATGTGGAGGCTCCTGGAGGTCTTGATGTGTGAGATGATTCTGCTGGACAGCTCTTCATCACTGACTCTCCTCCTGAAGTACTCCTCCTTCTGGGCCAGTGAAGCCTCTTATTTCTGTTACCCTGCCGACAACACCGAAGGAGGGATCTGATTGGTCACCGCGAGGTCGGGAAGTTATCCAGACGAGAGCCGAGGGAAGCAGCTTCCCTGGATGAGGTTTGTCAGCAGCAGGTTGACTGATGACTTCTGTGTGACATCAGACACAACCTGATTGTTGTGGAAATCCAATGAAAGTCTGCTTTCATCCAGGCCGTCAAAGATGAACAACAGTTTACAGACAGCGAGCTTCTCTGCTGGGACCTTCTGTAATGTTGGATGGAAAACATGGAGCAGCGTGAGGAGACTGTGCTGCTCATCTTTGATCAAGTTCAGCTCCCTGAACGAGAGCAGAACCAGCAGACTGACATCTTGGTTTTCCGAGCCCTCTGCCCAGTCCAGAGTGAACTTCTGCACTGAGAAGGTTTTTCCAGCCAGCGACGCCGTTGGTCAGAACCACTCTGATGGGTCTCTGTTGGCCAGGTAAGGCTTTAAAGATGTCCTGGCACCTGATTGGAGCGTCATGGAGGGTCTTCATCTTGGAAGCTGTCTCAAGCTGCCTCACCTCATGCTGGTATTAACCTCTTCACTCTGTCCCTCTGTGATGTAGAGCTCAGTGTAGATCCTGTTGAGGAGGGTTCCACTTCCTGTTTCATCACTTCCTTCAGTCACACGTTCACATCTCCTCCTCAGACTGATCTTATGTTCATCTAAAACCTCCTGCAGACCACCTCTCACTAAAGAAGAGAAGAAAGTTCAGACAAAGAAAAGAAACTTTGACAATCTGCTGATTATTTTATTACCAATAAATGAATGTAAGAGTAACCAGAGTTGTAAAGGTAATAAAGTCAGACACATCCTACAAATCAAACATCCAGCCTGTCCACTACACTCTGCTACAGCCAATCAGCTTGCTCCATCACTACTAGGGGGGCCCAGCTCAACAGAATCCCATCTGTACCTGCTGTCCTGGATCCACAATGGTGGACCGAGCTCCCCACTGACCTCAGGACAGCAGAAACTCTACACATCTTCAGCCTGAAAACTAGAAACTAAATGCAGCTCTTGAAGCAGTTCAGCTTATTTGATGAAGCTGATGTACCTGCATGGTTCTTGTCATTTCTGGGTTGTATCCACATGGTTGAATGTTCTTATTGTAAGTCTCTAAATAAACGTAATGTAATGAAATGTAGCAGGTTCCATGTTTAAGATGTACAGATGTCCAGTCTTACTTTGTACAGAGCTGCTCTGACTGGCTGTCTGCAGTCCAGCTCTGGTTCTGGATCTGTCTCCACACTGGGGACAGGGAGGAGTGTCCTGATGAAGCAGACTGGTCCCAGTATGAGGTGATGCACCGCCTGCAGAACCAGTGTCCACAGCTGGTAGAGACTGGATCCTTCAGGACGTCCTGACACAAAGCACAGCAGGACGGCTGCTCCTCCACAGAAACAGGACTCCTCTTCCTCTCTCTGTGAAGACATTTCTTTAGAACTAAAATCTCCAGATGTGTCCGGCACTGTGTAGAAGCTCAGATGGTCACAGAGTAAAAGTGTCGTTACTTTTCTGTTTCAGCTTTCAGTCTGCCAACTTCACTTACATATAATGTAAATCTGTATGAATTGTAAGCCAGAGAATAAAGTATTATTATTTATTTATTTATTCTAATACATTCATATTTAACACACTCTAGCTTTTTGAAGTGTCTTTGTTGTCTGATAACATAAAATGAATCAAGGACGTCACTTTGTGTTGAAAAGTGGAGGGACATAGAGGTTCAGATTAGGGGTGCGACAACACATTTAGCTCACATGCACGATTCACAACATTGGGTTCATGAGTTTTGGCTCATGGGTTTTTGGATCTAAAAGGCTTGAAATACAGTATTATACAGTATTGGCTTCAAAGTAGCAGGATAAGGAGTCGGGCTTCTGTTTTTTCCCTCTTCCTGGTGATCAACACATCTGGGTGATGTCAGTTTAATGTGCGTTAGCATGTTGGATGTTTCCATTCACACGCTACACTACAACAGTGTTTATGTCGAATATTTTTTTAAGAACATGACTTTAGATATTTAAGAAAAATAAATGCATTATTTTATGAAAAGATTGAAATTCATTGTAAAGGAAAGCCTAGGCTAGGAGTGGTGATGGCGTAATGGTTAACACTGTGCCTTTGGTGTGAGAGACCCGGTTCAATCTCGACTGTGACCCATACACCATTGTGTCCCTGAGCAAGACACTTAACCCCTCGTTGCTCCAGAGGCTGTAACTTCTGACGTTTATAGCAATTGTAAGTCGCTTTGGATAAAAGCGTCAGATAAATGTAATGTATTTATTTGAACCTCTTTATCTCATCTAAAAAATATTACACTCACCAATAATTTCAATTTCAAAATCAAACATCACATTGAAGCCTTATATAGTCTGAAGAATGTAAGAGTTGAACAAAGACAAGTTGTTAAGTGATCCTCCTGTGTATATGGTGCCATTTTCTGTTATTTGTTTATAGTGTTGTGTCGTTAAATAAACTTTTGTTAATTTGACCTAATCGTCTGTATGACTCAGGTTGTCTCAGTGATTCGTTCATTTTCACGCATACGTGAAGGATCTTGGACTCTTACGTTGACTCGTCACACAGCAGCTGCACGGGCTCCGTCAGCACAGGAAACAGAAATGATTAGTTCACGACTCAACTGTTTAAGTTGTTCATCTGTCACGTGACAGCTCCTACTGTGCAGCAGGAATGAGCTACCCGTTCACGGCTCACATGGCTCCTCCTCAGTCTTTGGTTCATTCTGCAGGCTGAGTGACTGCAGCCGGAGAACGAGAGGCAGGTCGGCCGTCAGTCACTGGACTGACATTATAGAGCTATTTTGTTAATGACGTGACATTTAATGAAGCATAACATTATTACAGCGCAGTGATGTTGTGCTAAGTTATAGTTTTAACAGCCGCACTGTAACTTTAGTCCTGCTAGGTGACTGGTGAACAACCTGCAGTGTTTGAGAGCGATGTGCTCATGTTTGTTTCTCTGTCTGCAGAATCAGGACCTGATGTGGACCATTCTGAGTCCAGACCTGCCAAACTGCTGCGTATGCTGCCACATACAGGTCCGTGCGGCGTCACTTACTGATCCTTGGGAAAATGTAGCGTGTGGAAGCTGCCGCGCTGCTCGGCCAATAAAAGAGCTTTGATTTGATTCAGAAAACAGCGACGCTGCCACCAAGCTACTGAGAAATGTAGTTAAACTAGTAACGGTGCTGCTTGTAGCGACGCTGCTGCCCGACGCCGCTCGTACGGTGGGCGTGTTGAAGCAGCTCGGTGGCAGCAGGGCGCTGAGACGATGATGCACCGGCTCTGTCTTGTTGCAGCAAAGTCGGAGCGACTTTCTGCTCTTAGGTTTATTCCACGCACAGTCAAAGGCTTCACCAGGTTTGTCGTGTCGTCTCTTGGCAAAAATTATCTCATGTCGCAAATATTGCATAAAGCCACACTTTTGATTTTCTCCACGTCTTTTCCATCCACGAGCCACGTCTCTGTGCGTAACCGGCGTGAGGTAGTGTTTACATCACCACAGCCAATTACAATCACTTTTAGATGTGGGCACATCAAGAATGCTGCATGCTGATTGGCTCATTGGTGTTAATAAGAACCTTTAGGTATCGAACTTTGGTACCGAAAGACAAGACATTTTTTGATACTCGCAATTCGGTCGGTGCCTAAAAAGTATTGAACTCAATACCCAGCCCTAGATTCGAGCTAGAGCTTTGATGCCAGAGTTTGTGCACTGTGAACGCTTCACAGTCCAGAGTGTAAAGGTGCTTTCAGACCAAAAGCGAAGTGAGCGTTGGGGGCGGTGCGTTTACATACTATGTCAATGCAAAGACGCATAGAGCTGCGATTGACCTTTTTTTTTTACAGAAAGGTCAACGTTTCTGTATAATAAATAATTTACTCTGAAATTCTAATACATATTTGGATCCTAGAGTTTTGATTCTATGAGCTGTGAGCCCTGATCATCAACATTAAAATGAACAAAAAACTTGAAATATTTATATGAATATTTTTGTGACTTCAATTATGGAAGGAAATGAACTTTTCCACAATATTAAATTATTTTGCAGCAGATGCACCTAAAGGCTATTTGGTATATTTGTCATCAGGAGGAAATGTCCTTTTTCATAGTCTCTCACATGTCTTTCTAATCTTTATCCCCTTTTTTCTCAATTATTCTCTCTTCTTGTCCGAACATCTCTAATAGCGAGATAATTTCACCTAATAACATCTAACTAGCAGAAATACAGTCACTGAACTCAAGTGTTCCAGCTGCAGACTCACAAACTGTCTGACGCTGCTTCTCTCTGTGAACGGCCGGTCAGGTTTACCTCTCCGTGTAAAAAACATCAGCTGGTTAGCTCGCTCACTGAGGGGGCGCCAGTTAACCAACACAGACAGCAGCCCCCTATCACGACGACAGAGAAGAAGAGTTTGATTTTTCTTCTTCTTTAGCGTTTATTAGCAGTTGGCAAACCGGCTGAAAGATGCATTACTGCCACCACGGCAAAAGTTGTTTTTGCCACTCCTGACAGAAAGACAGAGGGCAAATTAAACAAAGTTTAAATCCAGGGCTTTTGACAAAACATCCGGCTTAAGCCCATTTACCCCCCCCCCGCTCCGCCTATGTGGCAGAGAGCTGCTAAACGTGGTGGAGAGGAGCCGGGAGCAGTGCTGCAGCTTTTGGACAAATAAACACCTGCAGTCGTTCTGGATTCTGCTCTGGCAGCTACGCCGTTTGCTCTCGGGAGGAGTTCAGAGTTAAATGCTTTTATTAAATCAGCTTTTCACTTTAGTTTTTTAGGATTACAGTGTTGATTTATCTTCACTGGAGCTTCTCAGCAGCTTCTGTCCACACCCTGTTCCAGTGTTGTTGTTAGCATCGGTTAGCACCCAGAGATCTGCTGGACTATTATTTCATGAAAACCGGACAAAGCTGGACGTTACTTGGAGAAAATAAAGCGAGGAGGCTGAACTACCTGGTGAGTTCAGAAAACATGTGTCTGTAACTTTATTCCAGCTGTCGTTG
Organism: Lepomis macrochirus; assembly: GCA_024633595.2. NCBI lineage: Eukaryota > Metazoa > Chordata > Actinopteri > Centrarchiformes > Centrarchidae > Lepomis > Lepomis macrochirus. The sequence goes on along the minus strand of JALXJV020000020.1, from coordinate 4,048,516 downwards.
TACTTTACTGTGACCAAGTTAGCATAGCACAGCCCTGATTGATCCGAACTCCATTCAGAAAACAAACATTTTATAAGTTGTTGTCCTGCTGTCTTGCTGACAGACCTGACAAAGCAGGAATTCATATGTTTAACAAATCTGCATCATGTTGTAGTTATTTCAGCATCAGTTTGATCCGTTTATTGCCATTTAATCACAGCAAAATGTTTCCTTTGGGTTCATACAGCTGGAGTAATGGTGAGTTATTTGCGTTATCACGTTGTGTGTTAACACTTAGCAAACCTCCGCGAGCAGAGCGCTGCCTGGATTAAATTAGCGTTTGGTCTGAACGGCACATAAAGATACAAACACTGATGTAAACAGTAACCTGTGCTGCCGTATAACATCCAAGTCACACCAAACAGAGGAAAATGTAAAGTCACACACACGAAGTATTTATTTATGACGTTACTGCATTTATTTAATCCTACGAAAGGACAAGAAAAAACTTAAGACCTTCGTAAATGAACTTACTTTTAAGGTCTTATTTGTAGAATATGAAATTTGACTTTTAAATCTTTTAAGACCCTGCGGGTTCTCTGAGTAAAAGCCTTTTCTTGAATAGTTCTAAATATTTACAGCAACTTCAACATGAGGGAAAAGATATGAAGATGTTCTCTAAGTGTAAATCCTGAACTGGAGGTTCTCAGGTGTTTTGCTCCAGAAATCAAATCAGATCCATCTTAGTTTGAAACAGTATCTGCACTAATAGTTTTGCATCATGAATATAAATCTGTTAGCAGAACATTTTGTCTTCATCCTCAATGCATCATCTTCCATCAGGTCAGTTTACAGTAAAAACTGTCACCAAGTTTTTATTGTTATCACTTGAATCCTTGATAAGCTGATACAGCTGTCACAGATAATAAGAGACTATTTGTGTAACAGATGTTAGCATTAACAATTACATTTTTGCAGAGAGTTTAATATATAAACAGAAAATGTGTCAATAAATTAGTTAGTAGCAGTTTTCTTACTTTGTGTCTGAGGGTCCAGGTTCATTACTGAAGTCTGGAGGAGGTAAAGACATGGACCGGTCACTCTTCATAGACAGACAGTCGGATCCTGCAGACTCTGCTCTGTCCTTCTCTTCCATCTTCTGGTCTGAAGTCAGTCTGAGAGGTAAAACAGTAAAACTGACTGTGAGCTCAGAGCACAAGAATCAGGAAAAACTGAAGAAGTCTCTTGGATGAGGGACGAAACGTCTTCTAGTATCTTCAACAAAGTCCAGTTGCCTTGACTTTAACCTTCTTTTGAGTAACTATGACCTGGATGACTGAGAACCTTCAGACAGAAAAAAACTAGTTTGTTTAAGAGTCAGACGCAACACTGAGAGAACAGGAAGTAACACACAAACTAACTGCAGCCAGTCAGGACTTGGTGTCCACAGATGGATCAAAGTGCTGAGTTCACTCTGACGTTTCTTTCCTCTACAGTCCACAGGGAGGAAACGGACTCATACCTCTTTTCCCGCCGAAAAAGAACTGGTTCTGACCTGGTGCTGGTTCAAAGTTGGTTCAAAGTTGGTTCAACTTGTGAACCTTCTCAGAACCTGTTTGTTTTTCCACTGACTAGAGAGCCCAGCGAACAACGACATTACGTCACCGTGTACGTGGTAAGAACGGTTCTAGTCCAGCAAAGAGTTGGTGCCGCTTTGGAACCAGTTTTCCAGGCCCAGAACCGGTTCTTTGGCTGTCGAAACACAAAGAACTGGTTCGTGAGTAGGCACCGGCTCCGAACCGGCTCTCAAAATGCTTTGGTGGAAAAGGTGCTTCAGAGACTTTGACAGTAACATAAAATGTTGGATTAACACTCACCCTGCGTCAGCCTGCAGCTTTCCTCCTTCTGTCTAAATGGAGTCTCCTTTCCTGTTCTCAGCCTGGTCGACCCCCCCTCTTCATTTACAGGAAATCACGTGTCTGGCTGTGTGTTTATGAGCGTCTCTCTTGGCTTTACAATGTTTTATTTATTTTATATAAAATTTTAGTCAAAACTTTGATACATAAATTATGTAAATATGTTTAAGTTTCAATTAAAGTGCGTTAAACTAAATCATCATCCTCAGTGGTTAAAAAAACAAACTCAGACCTGACAGTGAAACTAAACCGGGTTTTATTAAATCAGGTCTCATTATAACGTGTCTGCGGACATTTTAATAATATTTCCCGCCATGTTCTCGGACAGCTGCAGCCGCGGTTCTGGTTCTAAAGCGGACCGTCCCGGGAGGCGTGTGGTCCGGTTAGAGCTGGAGAGCGTGCGGAGGAAGAGCAGCGGGGAGTCCGGACACTTGTACCGCAGCAGCGGCTCCTCCTCCTGCTGAACGTTTCACCGCTGAGAGACACAAAGCAACAGGACACCGTTTCACCTTCAGTCTGTAAGTTCGGCTGAATAAAGTTTAACTTTGGAACCGTTTAGAAACGTGTTTGTTCTCGACTGAGAGACTCAGACAGCTGCTACATTAAAACACACAAGTTTACATCTGGGGGTGGTGATGGAGCAGTGGATAAGATGCTGCCTTTGATGTGGGAGACCCGGGTTCAATCCCCATTGTGTCCTTGTCTTGAGCAAGACACTTAACCCCTCGTTGCTCCAGAGGCGTGCGACCTCTGACATGTAAGTACGCTTTGGATAAAAGCATCAGCTAAATGAATTAATGTAATGTAGTTTCCGCAGTGTTGTTGGTTGGAAAATATGTTAAGCTAACGTCAGACTAACCGGATCTTAGGCTCAGTGAATGACCGCGGTGAAGTTAGTTTTAAGTTGGATATTCGACAGGATCCGGTGACGGCTTCTTACTCAGTTCACCCAGTGTCGGCAGTATAAGTGCGGGTAGCTCATCTCCATCAGCTCGCTTTTAACCACCGGGGGGTCAGTTTAGGGACCATCAATAAATTACACTTGTTAAAACAGTGTTATGGGAAAATCAACATTTATTTCAATAGCTTCCATGTCATGTGACCTACAGACGTCAATCCAATGCCGAATTATTGTACTACACTAAGGGAATGAGACACACCTCTTCATTTTAGAATTGAGTTCATATTTTATTATAATAATAATAAAGCGGTACTGGGAACCGCGATGCCTTGCAATCGGCCGGAGCCTAGGATGCTGCCCGCTCCCCAGGCGAGCAGCTCTCCGAAACACCGGTTAGCGTTAGAGAGCGTCGGGAGCGAGCGAGGAAGTGAGCGCGGAGTCCGGACACTTGTACCGCAGCAGCGGCTCCTCCTCCTGCCGCCCCCGCAGCGTGACGGCGCGCGTGACAGTTTACCGCTTTTAAACTGTTTATTAACGTGTTTCCTCTCAGCGGAGAGACTCAGAGAGCTGCTGCACTAAAACACGGAGGCGGGAAGTCAAGTTTACTCCTCGGACACGGTCAGGTTTTACTTATTTAAGTTATTTTCCGCAAAGTTATTTTCGTTTATGCTAATTTCAAACCAACCAGAACTGGTACAAAGGAACTTCTGGTTGAAACATTCAAAATAAAAGCATACATTAATTAAACTTTTAAAGGTTTGGGAGTTTTCACATTTTCGCACAATTGCAAATGTATTAGAATACTTAGTAATTTAGTTTATTTAGTTAGTTTTTAGTTGTTTTTTAACTTGTACAGGCTGGAACTCTGAGGACACTGAGGTTTGTCCTCTGTGAGTTTCTACCATAGGTGTCATTTAAACTGGGGACACAGGGGACATGTTCCCACCAACTGTTTTAAAGCAGAATTTGTAAAAAAAAAAAAAAAAAAAGTTCTGAAATATAGCTGGCTAAATAGCAAATGAAAATGCTTTGAGAAATTTGCACAGTAAGAAAACATGCAATGCAATTAAAATATAGAAGAAACAAATGTGCATTGTCCCAAAAAAATTAACGAGCTAATAAAACAAGCTACTGAATATCAAATGACCCAAAAACATGCAGCACCGATCAGTAACTTTAACGACTTCTTGACACAGTTTCCTTTTGGCCAAGTTTTCCGTTCTCTCCCTGTGAACATGACAAAAGAGGAGTGAAGACTAAATCATGACTCAGCAGGGACGATGTTACAGGACAAAAGTTGATCTACAGGAGAAATAGATCTGAGAGCAGCACAGAACGACTGAGAGCTGCTCTCACTTAGATTCTGTTCTGATATTTTGAAATTCCACCTGAATGTTGTTTCCTTTTACATAAATAAAAACATTTCCACCTTAATTTGGGGCAGAAGCTTTCACCAGAATGCAGGAAATGAAGTGTTTAATGATAAAAATTTACTGAGGGTCCCCCCAGACCTCCCACTCCCGCTCATATAGCTCTGCATTGAGGATATATTTTAAAAGACTTTTTAAGGATCTTTTCTTCTTGTTCTTGTGAACCTGATATTGCGTATCGTGATGTCTCAGCCTGCAGAAGACCACCCGGGCGACATCAGAAACTGATTGTACGTTTGATTTTGACCCCCCCACTTTCATTCAGTGACACATTTTTCCATTTCTTTTAATTACATGTCTTTCACACTTTGTTCAGTTTATGGCTTAATATTTTACTCTTTTTATGTTCATATAAATATTAATACATGTTAAGTTTGCTGAAAATAAAAGCAGTTGTGAATGAGAGGAAGTTTCTTTTTTTGCTGAGTATATACAGTGGTGTGAAAAAGTGTTTGCCCCCTCCCTCA